>JZKD02S1137423.1:0-12885 GCA_000966675.3 Picea glauca | reverse complement strand
AGAGGTTCCCAGGACTGGAGAAAAATGGTTTAAAACTACTGTCACTAAGAATGTTTAATTCAGGTCTTACTTGAAACCAGGACATAGGGGTTTGATATGGAAGAAAGACATTCCCGTGTCTTTCCTTGAAGAGAAATGGAAGCATTTACTAAAATCCATTATGTTCTACATAACTTGCGAAGGCAGATATAATAGGGTGATGATTTACCATTTCAAACTCATGAATCATTTTACTGGTAGAAATCCACTCAATCTGCCCTATTTTCTCCACATAAACTTATCCAAAATGGCTCATCAAATCAAGGCCAAGCCAAATAAATTTGCAGGTAAACTATCCCACCACAGTCTGATTAAACTTTTGGTTTGTGAGCTGTTGCAAAGAAGAGGCAAGGAGTGGAATTACTTCTTGTTCTGGAATGATTTTCAGACTGAGGTATAGCCATAGGGTAAAAAGATTTCTCATTCCAAGAAGTTTTCCACTCCCAGAAGTGGAAAGAGGATGAGGAGAGCTATCTCTCCAGCTCCACCTAATCAACCCTCTCCTTCCTCTAAGCTTAATAAAACTAAGAAGAAATTGAACTTCAACAGTGAAAAAGAAAAGGCCAAAGAAGCCCCAGTGAACAAAAGCATTCTTAATCTTCCTTACACAAACTCGGAGGATGAAGAGCACTAGATTGAAACAGGGCACAAGGATTCAGTTACCACATGGCGTGAAAATTCTATTTTTGTAGATATACACACAACAAGTTATGAAGACCTTCCATCACCTACACCTCAAGAAGAACAAGAACCATAAATTGCAGATTTGCCTCATCTAGCAAAAGAGTGAAGCAGAGTAAATCAAAGGAAATCAAGAAGCTTAAGAAAAAGTTAGTTGAACAAGAAGTGCTAGAAAGGGTAATTAAAACCAGATATTAAACCTTGTCGAAAAAATTTGCAGAAAGCAACTCATCCTTGGAAATATTAGCTCATGAAATCATAAAGGAAAAGAAAAAGAAGGACACTATTGTAAAAGACTACAACAACTTATGGAGAGTAGCTCAGAGCTTGAAGAAAAAGGTGAGGGCTTTGAGGATCAAACACATGCTACTCTTGAAACCCTAGCAGAGGTGGCAGTTCAATGCAATGAACCAAAGGCAAACAATAATCCTACAATCTTTGATCAAGATGCAGAAGCCTTAAAAGATCAGCCCTAAGGCGTTTTTGAGCTAGGACAAAAGGTATTTTTGAAATTTTGATAATTTCACTAATCTCAGGTTTCGGTGGCTTAGGAGAACATATCGATTATTCATTAGCCACCGAAAGTAGAGATTTCGGTAGCTAATTGGCTTGAATTCTATATACTCTAGCTACCGAAAGCACTGATAAGGCAGAAAGTTAATATTTTTGCACAAATCCAAGTTTTCCTTGTCCAAAAGCCTCAGAAATGGTTCCAATCGATGGAAAATAATTAATGACATCCTTATCAAGTGTTTGTTTTGGTTTTGGAGATGCTCTACAAGACAGAAAGGTCAAAACACGATTAGCTATTTTCAAGGATATAAAGCTGTTTGACTGTCAATAGGTGTCATTTTCGACTCCTTCCATATCACATGAAATCCAACAACCTCGGAAGGCTCACTACACCTGCCAAAGAATCTGAAGAACATAAAGATCATTCGAGGATATGAATTGACCTAGTTTATAGGATATTTGACTATTTTATTGGGCCAGTTATTGATTTTCTATTTTAGGCAAAAATTTGATCCAATATTCTAGGATCTTGAAACTATTTGTAAAGGGATATAAAGCCTAGAACATTTGATGAACAAAGGGTTCAATTTTGAGTTCTATAATCCACTGTTATTGTGAAAAAGACACTGTCTTTAATATATTAAGCTTGCAAGATTCTTTCACTGTTATTGTCAGACTCTCTTTTATTTTTTTCTATGCCTATGAGTTGAAATCATTCCTTTGTCTATGTTTAATGGTCCCATGGTAACTGTCATCTTACCTTTGATTGTTAAGCAAGAATCATAAGCATCCTTTGCTAGTTTGTTGACCCATCATATATATTGCCTATGTATGTTCTGATTAATTGATTGGTTTTCTTATCCATTTGATCTACAAACCTATCCGATAATAGCTCTTGAAGGCCTTGTATTGCATGAATATAGCTAGACTGTCTTGAAGAAACAATCCAGTGATTTAAGATATCCATCTTGATCCAAACCCACACCCATTATTGAGAAAATAGTTACAAAAATGTCAAGTTACCAGGCATCTCTGAGATACAGCCTAGGAGAGTTTCCTGGAGTGATAAAAAATTGGCGTCGTTGCTGGGGAGAGGAGATTGAAGCTCAAATTCCTTAGGAGATGACAAGATCCAACTTTGATGATAGACAAAGTTTGGACACATTTTCGGTTGTAATCATCTATCTAGGGACTCCATTGGAATGAAGTGGCTCCGAGAAGGGCTCATACCAGAGAAAACGAAGAAAGACCATTGGCAACACCAGTTCCAGATCCCGAGAAGATCATCAGAAGTGGAAAAGCATTGCAAAGACAAACTTCTAGATCTGCAAGAGCATCTAAACCAGGTATTTCAAGAAACACTTCTTCTTTTGTATCTAGAGAACCTCTTATCAAATCCCCTTCCACTGAAACTTCTAGTTCTCAGAAAATTGAAATTGTGTCAGAAAGCTTGAAGGGTGATGAGCCTTCAATTTCCACTGATGTTATAGATTCTATTTCTGAGCATGTTACTGTATCCAACTTAGGAGAAGAAGTTGTAGAATCTATCCAAGAAGAGGACTCTCCCTCTTCCTTGAATTCTTCACAAACTGAGCCTGTAGAATTTTTTTTCCATACTCATACCAGTCTGCCCGTTCTTGAAGATATTTTACAAGATATTTCCTCTAAGGGTGAAGAAAACTTGGCCTTGCTGCTTGGTCAGTTTTACAGTGCTTCTTAATTTCCACCTTATTCAGGAAACACATTCCAGGGTAGTCATCCTACCAATGCTTCCTCGTCATTCCTCAGTGAAGTAAGACCACAATTGTCCATAGTCCCACCTATTCCATCTCAACCATCATCTACATAAAATTCTTCCTCTGCATCAACCCCCAAGATTTCCATGTCTGCTCCTTTGACAAAAATGGAACAAATCTTAGCCAATAGGTATGCCCCTCTTGTGTTGCCCAATCCCTTATCAGCCATGCCAACAGGAGATTATCAAAAATATATGCTAAATTTTATTGGATCTGGGGATTATACTGTTGAAGAACATATAGAATCTTTCTATGCTTATGCTAAGAATTTTTGTGCAGAGCTTGGATGGTCAAGCCAAGAAGTGGTTCAAGGAATTGCCAACAAATTTAGTGGCAGGCATTGAGCAGTTAGATGAAGTGTTTTTGAAACATTGGGGAGAAAGAAGAGACCTCTTGTATTATATTACTGAATTTGGAAATCTAAGAAGAGAAAATGGGGAGTCTGTCTCAGACTTCACCAAAATATTCAATAAGATGTTTGGCAAGATCCCAGCAGAGATCAAGCTAACTGATGCATCAAAAAAGATTACTTACTCTTCTGCCTTTGATCCAGAATTTTGCTTAATCCTTAGAGAAATAAGGTCAACCACACTTGCTTTAATGCAAGATGCCGCTCTTGAAGTTGAATCTAACATTATGGAATCTCATAAACTTAAAGAAAAATTTGAGAGAAAGAAGTTGTGTGTTGATCCTCCTTCTTCTTCAAATACCAAAATGGAAAAGATGGCCAAGATGTTGGACAACCTGACCTCGGAAATGTCAAAACTAAAAATTCAGAGTTAACAACCAACAATAAGTAAAGAGCCTAATGTCTATGCTCCCAGGAATCCAAATGCATTCCCCTACAGAAGGAACAATCAGCAGGTCCAGATCCTTTAGAGAGACAAGAATGCAGCTGAAGACCAAAGGATCAGGGCCCGCTTCCAAAATGTTGTCCTAGAAGAAGAGCAAGAGCTATCTCACGGTGAAATTGAAGAAGAAGAGGACATCAATTGTTTCAAGGATGATGCTAATTCCTCTTTCTTAACACAAACAGATTATGAGGAATCCCTCATGCATGAGTAGATTAAGGAGACAAGCATTGAAGAATATTTTTATCAAACAAATGATCAGCCAGGTTACAATTTAAGATCTAAGACTGATGTTTCAAATCCATTGCTTGCTGCCCCTGGAAAAAATAAAGAAGCTGCTGCCAAGCAACCTGCTGTTCTTGCTAAGAAGATCTCCACTCCTGCAAAACAACAGCAGAAGCCTTTGCAACCCCAAGATAAGGAACATGTGTCCCTTAGAGATCCCTCTAACGAGGTAAAACCTTTCGACAAAATATCAAATTCATTTAATTTCGAATCATAAATTCAGAAGGTAAAAAAACCTATGCCATTGACTAAACTTATGAAGAATGGAATATTCAAGTCTGCCATCCTGAAGTCCCTTCAACCAAAGACTCCCATAGCTGCTGATTATGTAAACCTTCAGGATGACAATCCCACAGTGGCCATAGAACCTATGGTTGAGGACCGAGATGATTCTTGTCCACCCTTCTACATATCCCTGAATGTCCATGACAATATCCTTCACAACTGCTTGCTTGACTCCGGAGCATCACACAATCTTATGCCTAAAGAAGTGATGGATGAGCTTGGGCTTGACATCACAAAGCCATACCATGATCTCTTCTCTTTTGACTCTAGGAAAGTCAGATGCCTCGGCCTCATCAAAGACCTTGTCATAAACCTTGCCCATCTGCCAATGAGAAGCATGGTAATGGATGTTGTAGTGGCTAATATCCCACCCAAATTCGGTCTCCTCTTGTCACATTCATGGAGAAAAAGGCTAGGTGGTACCCTGCAGATGGATCTTTTGTATGCTACAATCCCATTGTTTGGAGGAGAGGTAAAGAGACTTTACAGATAAAATCATCTTGCCTACATCATTAGTGATGAGAAAAGTTCTGTAAATCACCCCATCTATGCATTGGACATAGACTTTGGGGCATGCATTTTGCAAATAGATGATTCTTAGCCAACTCCTTTGCAGCTCACAAAGCCTACTTATCAGTAGACTGATGGAGACAATACTCCCATTTGGAGCATGTTCTTTGATGGTGCCAGTACCAAAGACTCAGTAGGTGCAGGTGTAGTCTTGATTTCTCCTTCAAAAGAGGCTATTCATTTGTCTTTTAAACTTGATTTCAAAACTACTAACAATATAGAAGAGTATGAGGCATTGCTGTTGGGATTAAACTCTGCCAAGGAGTTGGGAGTCAAAGGACTAAAAGTGTTTGGAGATGTAGATCTCATCATACAACAAGTGAATAGTACTTTCCAAGCAAAACATGTTAGGTTGAAATCTTACAAGGATGAGGTATGAAAAATCAGGGACTCTTTTTCCATTTTTGATATTTCTTATATACCCAGATCTATGAATCACCTAGCTGATTCCCTTGCTGTCTCAGCTAGTATGTTCATTCCTCCCATGCCTCCTAGACTAAATTACAAAATCCAATTCAAATATAGACCATCCCTGCCCGATAATGTCAAATATTGGAAAGTTTTGAAGATGATGATGAGTTTAGTAGATTTATTCTGGTTGTAGATGAATTTTTTGATATGCATATTGACCAGAAGAATCAAAATGTAGAGGAATCCAAAAATCCAAAGCTAAAAAGAAAAATGGGTCAACATGATCTTGTTCAACTGCCCAACAATTATATACCTCGGGGTTTGGTGCCTCTTGAGAATCTTTTTGACCAAAACAATGTCCCCTACAAACCTGATAAGAAGGAGAAGGATCCTGTTGTCCACGAGAACAATATAGGAAGCCAAAATCATCCTAAATTCATAAATTTGTCTACTGAATTAACTGTTGATCAGAGGTTAGAATATTGCAGCATTTAGAAGGAATTTGTTGATGCTTTTGCTTGGAAATATAGTGATCTAAAAACCTATAATCTTGATGTCATTCAACATAAGATTCCCCTTGAGAAAGACACCATCCCTTTCAAACAAAAACTGAGACCTATCAAGCCTCTCCTATTGCCTATAATTGAAAAAGAAAAAAAAAACATCCTTGATGCCAAAATCACAATCCCATTAAGATACTCTAAATGGATTGCAACCCTAGTAATAGTGAGAAAGAAAAATGGTGAGATCAGGTTATGCGTTGATTTTATAAACTTAAATAAATGCTCAAAGAAAGATAACTATCCCCTACCCAAGATGGAACACTTGCTGCAAAGAATTTCAGGGGCCACTGTCATGTCTTTCCTAGATGGATTCTCAGGCTATAACCAGGTTTCTGTACATCCAGATGACCAAGAAAAAATTGCCTTTACTACTCCTTGGGGTACCTTCATGTACGCCAAGATGCCATTCGGGCTAATGAATGTCGTGGCCACTTTTCAGAGGGCCATAGACATAGCTTTCGTGGGAGAGAAGGACAAGTTTGTCCTCATCTATCTTGATTATATCACAATCTATTCTAACAGTCATGAAGAGCATCTGAAGCATCTGAAAAGAGTATTTTTGAAATGCAGACAGTTCAGGATTTTGCTAAACCCCAAAAAGTCTCAATTTTCTCTCAAAAATGGTAAGCTCCTAGGCCAAATTGTTTCAACAGAAGGAGTGAAAATTGATCAAGCTTGGGTGGAAGCAATTTAGAAGTTGTCCATACCAATGTCAAAGAAGGATATCCAATCTCTACTCAGTAAGATAAATTTTGCGAAAATATTTATTCCTAATTTTGCTGAGTTAGTGAAACACATAACCTCTATGCTAAAAAAGGGATATGAGATAAAATGGATAGACAATGCAAGAAGTTTATTTTAGGATATCAAACAGGCTATCATGGAATCTCCCACTCTAATCAGTCTGGATTACACCAATAACTTCTATATTTTCTCTTTTGCTTCCTATGACACAGTGGCAATAGTCTTGTTACAAAAAGATGATGAAGGTCTTGATCACCCGGTGGCTTTCTTCAACAAATCACCCAGGGATGCTGAACTAAGGTATGATCCTATAGAAAAACAAGCTTATGCTCTCATTAAGTCATTAATATCTTTCAGAATTTATATCCTCCATGCAAAGGTTGTTTCCTATGTTCCTCCATCCTCTGTGAAGGATGTCTTGACTTAGCCTGATATTGATGGAAATAGAGCTAAATGGATCGCAAATCTGATTGAGTTTGACATAGAAGTGAAGCCCACTAAGTTGGTAAAAGGCCAAGGCCTTGCCAAGCTTTTGACAGAAGAGAATTGTGATCTTTTGGAAATAAATTTCATTGGGGAAAGTTCAACAAGTTTGCAGACAGGGGTAGCAGTGGAAGAACAACATGAAAACCAACAATTGGCTGAGAATTTTTCTTCATGTGAGTGGTATTCAAGTATTATTCATTTTTTACAGAAGTTGGAGGCTTCTCCTGAACTTAGCATGACTCAAGCCCGAGCCCTTAAGCTCAGAGCAATTAAATTTTGCATTAATGATAATCTTTTGTATTGGAAAGATCCTATTGGTTTACTAATGAGATGCTTAGACAAAGAAGAGTCAATTGAATTCATGCATCAATTTCATTCGATTATTTGTGGAGGCCATCATTATTTGAAGACCACAGCTCATAAAACCTTAAGGGTTGGGTATTATTGTCATTTTATTTTTTCAGATGTGTGCGCCTTTGTGAAATCTTGTGATAAGTGCCAAAGATTCATAGGAAAACAACAACTAAAATATCTACCCCTGAGACCTATTGTAGTGAATGGTCCTTTTCAGTAGTGGGGTTTAGATTTCATAGGCGAGATTAATCCTTCATCTAGTGGTCAACATAAATGGATCTTGGTAGCCACTGACTATTTTACCAAGTGGATAGAGGAAATCCCCACTAGAAATGCCACTCATCAGGTCATCATGAAGTTTCTCTATGAATACATTCTGATCAGATTCGGTTGCCCAAAAAGGCTAGTGACAGATAATGCAACAACCTTCAAAGATGATGCATTGGTTGACATGTGTAAGTCAATGGACATTCAATTGGTCCACTCTACTTCCTACTACCCTCAAGGCAATGGCCTTTCCGAGTTGTCCAATAAGAGTCTAGTCAGAATCATCAGAAAGATGTTGGAGGAGAATCAAAAGAGTTGGGATTCTAAACTAAAGTTTGCTCTTTGGGCAGACATAGTAACTAACAAGAAATCCATAGGAACTTGTCCCTTCAAACTGGTTTATGACACTGATGACATTTTCCCCATTCAGCTAGTTCTACTAGTGGCTAAGTTCTTTCAGGAAGAACAAACTGAATCAAATGATATGGTGAGAATAATGCTTGACTTGGTAGAATTGCAGCAGGTCAGAGAACAACTGGTGGATAAATTAGAAGCTCATCAAAAGAGGATCAAGGATAATTTTGATAGGAAAGAAAAGGTGGACGACTTTCAGGTTGGTGACTGGGTTTTGAAATGGGATGCTCTCAAACAAGATAAAGGCAAGCATGGCAAGTTTGACTCGTTGTGGAACGGTCCATTCATGATAACTCAAGTACAACACAACAACACCTTCATTCTGCAAAGTATGGAAGGTGAAGAAATGTTTGGTGGCCCAGTCAATGGGCATTTTTTGAAACTCTATTTCATCTAAGGCTTCAAAGCCTTGTTGTTGTAAATTTTATTTTCAGTTTTTTGTTTTTTTTTAGAAATAACTCCATGCCCAATGGAAGCACTAGCAGATAGGTTTGAATTTTTGTTTTATAGGAAAGACATTGGTTCTGTGGTTCTTGAAAGCTCACAGGGAGTCTTTCACCCCCAATAGGAGCCAATGTTATCTCCTCAAATAAATCAATCGAGTTATTTCATTTTAGGTGATAGGATGTATTTAAAAAAATACATTATTAATTTTTTAAAGCTCATTTTTGAGAGCTTTATGCATGTAATAAAGTTAGAATAAACTTTTTCTTAGTTTTTTGTTGATCTAGTTCAAATCTCAGGTTTCGGTGGCTTAGGAGAACATTTTGGTTGTTCATTAGCCACCGAAAGCCTTAGCTTTTGATAGCTAAAACAAAGGAATTCAGGGCTATTTTAGCCACCGAAATCGCAGGAGCGGGGGAGGAGTTATCATGTCCTTTCACACATTTCAACTGTCGGGTTTGAAGTTTATAATTACAATTAGCCTCTGAAAAGATAGGAGAACGAACCGTTCATGACCGGGAGCTGATCTCTGTATCATATAAGCGAATCTTTTCGGATTGTTGTATCATCAAACCATATGCTTACGTACCCTCCATCATTATAGTTATCAACCATGATTGCTACAAATCACAAACCGTTCTACTGCATCCCTTGTAATCAGTGCCACGTTCTAAAGCTCGCCTCAGTTTTCTCATCTCTGTCACAACCGAGCCGAATCTCCCTAACTCTACGCTGTGTAACTTTCCCCCAAAATTTGTTTCTTCGATCACAGGTGTATAGAAGCATTGTGATAGATGAAGAAAGGAGGATCAACCCTGAGGAAAGAGCTCGACGACATCAGTTACTTGGAATCACACCCAGAGGTATGTCAATTTTTCTGGGACATAGGGTGTTATAGTTTTTTTTTAAAATTACAAAGTTCTCATCAGTAGGTGGCAGAGGCCTTTGCCCTGAATTTCAATGGAAAGAAAGAAATCATAGGTCAAGATGAATTCGAGGTAGATGAAGCCCTCATAGCCGAGGTGACAGAGCTTCCCAGGACTGGAGAAAATTGGTTTAAAACTACTATCACTAAGAATGTTGAATTCAAGTCTTATTTGAAACCAGAACACAGGGGTTTGATATGGAAGAAAGACATTCCCGTGTCTTTCCTTGAAGAGAAATGGTAGCAGTTACTAAAATCCATTATGGTCTACATAACTTGTGAAGGCAGATACAATAAGGTGATGATTTACCATTTCAAACTCATGAATCATTTTACTGGTAGAAACCCACTCAATCTGCCCTATTTTCTCCACAAAATCTTATCGAAAATGGCTCATCAAGTCAAGGCCAAGCCCAATAAAGTTGCAGGTAGACTATCCCACCACAGTCTGATTAAAATTTTGGTTTTTGATTTGTTGCAAAGAAGAGGCAAAGAGTGGAATTACTTCTTGTTCTGGAATGATTTTCAGACTGAGGTATAGCTAGAGGGTAAAAAGAGTCCTCATTCCAAGAAGTCTTCTACTCCCACAAGTGGAAAGAGGAGGAGGAGAGCTATCTCTCCAGCTCCAGTTAATCAACCCTCTCCTTCCTCTAAGCTTAATAAAACTAAGAAGAAATTGAACTTCAATAGTGAAAAAGAAAAGGCCAAAGAAGCCCCAGTGAACAAAAGCATTCTTAATCTTCTTTACACAAACTTGGAGGATGAAGAGCACCAGATTGAAACAGGGAACGAGGATTCAGTTACAACAGGGCATGAAAATTCTGTTTTTGTAGATATATACATAGAAAGTTATGAAGACCTTCTATCACCTACACCTCAAGAAGAAAAATAACCACAAATTGCAGATTTGCCTCATCTAGCAAAAGAGTGAAGCAAAGTAAATCAAAGGAAATCAAGAATCTTAAGAAGAAGTTAGTTGAACAAGAAGTGATAGAAAGGGTAATTAAAACCAGATATTAAACCTTGTCGAAAAACTTTGCAGAAAGAAACTCATCCTTGGAAAGATTATCTCATGAAAGCATAAAGAAAAAGAAAAAGAAGGACAAGATTGTAAAAGACTACAACAACTTATGGAGAGTAGATCAGGGCTTGAAGAAAAAGTTGAGGGCTTTGAGGAAACAAGATATGTCTTCAAAACACCGGGCTCAAACACATGCTACTCTTGAAACCCTAGCAAAGGTGGCAGTTCAGTGCAATGAACCAGAGGCAGCCAATAATCCTACAGTCTTTGAGCAAGATGCAAAAGCCTTAAAAGATCATCCCTAAGGCGTTTTTGAGCTAAGACAAAAGGTATTTTTGAAATTTTGATAATTTCACTAATCTCAGGTTTCGGTGGCTTAGGAGAACATATCGATTGTTCATTATCCACTGAAAGCAGAGATTTCGGTAGCTAATTGGTCTGAATTCTTTCTACTCTAGCTACCGGAAACACTGATAAGGAAGAAAATTAATATTTTTGCATAGATCCAAGTTTTCCTTGTCCAAAAGCCTCAGAAATGGTTCCAATCGATGGAAAATAATTAATGACATCCTTATCAAGAGTTTGTTTTGGTTTTGGAGATGCTCTACAAGACAGAAAGGTCAAAAAACGATTAGCTATTTTCAAGGATATAAAGTTGTTTGACTGTCAACGGGTGTCATTTTCGATTCCTTCCATATCACATGAAATCCAACAGCCTCAGAAGGCTCACTACACTTGCCAAAGAATCTGAAGAACATAAAGATCATTTGAGGATATGAATTGACCTAGTTTATAGGATCTTTGCCTATTTTCTTGGGTCAGTTATTGATTTTCTATTTTAGGCAAAAATTCTATCCAGTATTCTAGGATCTTGAAACTGTTTGTAAAGGGCTATAAATCCCATAACATTTGATGAACAAAGGGTTCGATTTTGAGTTCTATAATCCATTGTTATTGTGAAAAAGACACTTTCTTTAATATATTAAGCCTGCAAGCTTCATTCACTGTTATTGTCAGACTCTCTTTTATCTTTTTCTATGCCTATGAGTTGAAATCATTCCTTGTCTATGTTTAATGGTCCCATGGTAACTGTCATCTTACCTTTGATTGTTAAGCAAGAATCATAAGCATCMTTTGCYAGTTTGTTGACCYATMATATATATTRCCTATGTATGTTCTGGTTAATTGATTGGTTTTCTTATCCATTTGATCTACAAACCTATMTGATAATAGCTCTTGAAGGCCTTGTATTGCATGAATATAGCTAGACTGTCTTGAAGAAACAATCCAATGATTTAAGATATTCATATTGATCCAAACTCACACCCATTATTGAGAAAATAGTTACAAAAAGGTTAAGTTACCAGGAATCTCTAAGATACATCCTAGGAGAGTTTCCTGGAGTGATAACAATGTGCATAGGCCTCGTTGATCCAAACCCAACACAACTTGAATGGGCTCAAATAGACACTGTATGCGAAAGATATCTTGATCTGTTCATTTTGCCAAACAATCAAACTTTTTGATGACTGTGCAGTCTGTACAGTGAGTAAAGTGCTGATGTGGCACCTGACTGTATAGGTCGTATGACCGTACAATGACATGGAAGGTACATTGGCATGTTGATTGGGCAGACAGGTGGTTGAATCAAGATCTGACACATGGCATATATTTGAGCGAATGGTATGGTGCCACATGGCCCAGTCTTGGGATGCCACATGGCACCCCTCTATTGGTCGGCGATTGGAAAAATTGTATCAACTCTCAGGGAGTTGAACCTGTGACCTCCAATTTGGGCAGAGAGTTCTTTGGAAGGGCTAGGCTACCAACCCTCCCACTTTATTCCTTCTTAACTATAGTCTAAATGTATTAAATGCATTTAATTTATTAATATGGCAGTGGGGTAAAGGGTCAGGGCTAGGCCCTAGCCCGCGGTCCAATGCACACTATACACCCGAACCATATGACTACAACCCATTCCTTAAATCGTTTGGCGCGCGGTATTTTGGGTATAGCCCCTGACACATATGACCATTTACAATATGACCACTCCTTTGATGTATAACGTGGGTGTGTGTGGTTAGCGCCTAGTTTGTTGGGCTAGCCCACCGACCAAGGCGTGTGACCAGGGGCCAAGCTAACGATGCGAGCACATGGAGGTATAGGTGGCGTCCATATGGCCAAGCCACATGACCAGGGGCTGACGGTTAAGGGGGCCATCAAGCCAGCGCCAACC
>JZKD02S1137412.1:0-12886 GCA_000966675.3 Picea glauca | reverse complement strand
TTAATAAACATATTATTATTATTATATATTACAGATAAATAAATAAAATCTGCATTATAAATAAAATTAAGATAAATACTATCAATTATATTTTTAACTAGTTTAATTAAAACAAGGTGAAAATGAATACTGATTAAATTATAAAGAAATAAGTAAACTAATTCCTTATCAAATTCTATAAATTCTATCAATTTATTTAAATTCCATATATGTCGATAAATATAGTTCATTATCATCAATTATATTTATCATTTTTTGTAAATTCCATATATGTCCGTAAATATGGTTCATTATCATCAATTATATTGATTAGGCAATATGCTCACCTGTATAAATTTTGGAAGACGGGGCAGAAGAAGATCCTGGAACTCTTCAACTAGAAACAACGCTCCTGATATTGCCTCGCTTGGATTGTCCGTGCCTAACATATTCACAATCTGCTCTCGATAAAGCTTGAAAAAATTATCCAGCTGCTGCTCCAAAGTTCGAACATTCTGCAAGAATTAAAGGACAGATTTTGTAGTAATGAAATGTCTATACCATTCTATATATCTACATCTTTACTACTTTATAGCATCACATGTACTAACAAGATTGAGTGAGGAAATATGAACCGGCAGAAGCAAAGCTGGCGCCTGCCAGAATCCGGGGTCCTTGGAATTCAGGATCCAAATATGCGGGCACTATATCAGGCAGGCCTGCTAATCCTGCTGTATAGAGTTGGAAAAATAAAAGATGAACAATATTTCCAAAGCATAATAAGAATACTAGAATTGGAAAAGTTATACATAAACATTAATATCAAAGAAAAAGAACAATAACCGTACTGGAATTGTGTTTGTTTTCCAGAAAACTTCACCGGATCAATAAGAAGCACTCATAAAACACCCCTACTATTAGTTTCTAAATCGAGCTTTGTAAACCCAGTCATGATATATCTCCATTGTACATTAATATGGAAAGTAAAAAGAAGGACGTAGTTGACGATCGCCAACAGCCAGTGTAATTCTCTGAGCATCTCTGAGCAATTCAGACAAAGTATTAGCTATGGAGTGGCGTCTCAAAGTTTGTATTGTAACATATCTGAATATTTTCTTAGCATTGTCTGAACCAAAGTTAACGTATGGGAAGTCTAAGGCCACCAAGCCTTTGGTGACAGCTGTGTACATATTTGGAGATTCTACTGTAGATCCTGGTAATAACAATGGACTTGAAACGATTGCGAAGGCCAGCTTTCCTCCATATGGAAGAGATTTCATGGGCAGAAAACCCAGTGGTCGATTTACGAATGGAAAATTAGTAACAGATATCATTTGTACTTGCTACTGCGCCCTTCTTTTTACTTTCCATATTAATGTACAACGAAGATATTCGGATATGTTACAATACAGACTTTATGACGCCCCTCCGTTGTTAATACTTTGTCTGAATTGCTCCGAGATGCTCAGAGAATTACACTGGCTGTTGGCGATCGCCAACTGCGTCCTTCTTTTTACATTCCATATTAATGTACAATGGAGATATATGATGGCTGGGTTTGCAAAGCTCGATTTAGAAACTGATAGTAGGGGTCTTTTATAAGTGCTTCTTATTCATCCGGTGCAGTTTTCTGGAAAATAAACAGATATCAATTGTAGTCTCTACTGCGCCAGATGGGAAATGTTTACATCATGCTGTTGGCGATCGCAATGGGTTACTTGCCTATGTGACTTAATCAATCAGCGTTATCCAGGCTGCCTCTATTTACAACCCATCTGGACGTGGCCACGAATAATTCGATTTTCCCTTTCATGTATTAAAATGCCGTCCATATTGACAGTGCTGCCAGTTGGGACTTCGTTGAAGAGATATCTTGTAAAAAATAAAAAAGAGTGTTGAAGTTTATAAATATAGCAAAATAAATATAAGCTTAATTAGGTTATTTAGTAACAAACTAATTCAATAACTGTAAATTTTTTATAATTATTTTTATTAAGTTTTAATACAACAATTATAAATATTTGATATAAATAATTTAAATTAAAATATTTTTATCTTTTTTAATATGCTAAAAGTTATTATAAATCATTAATCAGTGTTCATGGTTAGTGAAAATAATCATTATTGATTGTTATTTGTTCATGTAGATTGATTTATCACTTCTTTAAAAAAGTGATTAGTTAAACTTTTACATCTACCAAATGCATTTAAGCTTGGTATTGTTAACCTATATTTTTAGGTTCAAGGAAAACTATCTCCTAACTAGTTAAAAGCAGTTTTTTAAGTTTTACTACAATTTTAATCTAAATAGTATAGCAAGAAAAAATTTAATCTAAATAGTATAGCAAGAAAGTTATAATAATGATTTAAAAAATATGCTAAAATCACCAAAACTTATCTGAATTAAAAAAATAGATAATGAGACATTTGTTTTAAAATTAAATTATAATTTGAATATATCCCATAATTACCATATATTTTCAAATAACATCTAACCTAAAAATTACATACATAAAATTGAATACTATTCACTAAACATAACTAATTTATAATAACAATATATGAAAATAAAGGGCGGAATTTTCTACAATAAGCTGTTTAATATGGATCTCTGTTATTGGCGATCCGGTATAGTACATAGGTAGACACATGCGCTATCCTCTATAAAGCTTTCATAAATGATGAGCAAACATCACATCGCTAACTAAGCTTTCGTAAATGATGAACTTAACTCTGAACATGACAATCAACTAAACTTTCATAAATGACTTCTACTTCGTCGACGGTGAGTTAAGCTTGAAAATGACACGGGAACTTCAACCGGACGAGTTTTCTGCAACTTGTTCCTTTGTTTGATACACGCAATAACATGACGTGGAGTGCTCCATGTACGCATGTTATATGTGGTAAGGCAACGTAGTTTAAAGCCTCTAAAGGGTCTGCGACTCACACAATACATTGCACAATACAACAAGGACAAGTAGTCACTTTCAGAATCTAACCCAATTCAAAAATAAATGGTTTGACAATTTGCAAACAATAGTTATATTTTGAAATAAATCTTCCATTTTGAAATAAGTCTTCCAATCTTTTTTGTAAATTTAATGCAAAGAGGAAATGTAGTAAGAGAAATAAGATGTTTTCCCAATGCATGCCCATTATAATTTGATAAAATTTTGTCTTCCAGTTTTTTACAGAAGGATTGGTTATACTATGAATAGATTGTTTATTCAAGTCATTCAAATACATACAAGCATCAAAGTAATTGAATTTGCTGCTCAATGGTTTGTTAGATCAAATACTTATAGATCAAATACTTAAGTGAGGTGAAAATTTGTAAATTAAGTTTGAGTTAAAAAGAATAAATATAATTTAAATTTTTAATATAAATTAATAATATTAAAAACTATTAAAAAAAAAGATGTTTAGAAATATTATTTCTTTTAAAAAATTATTAAGATTAATAAATTTACATAAAAATAAAACATATTTTTTTTAAATTTAAATATTAATTTTATTACAATATAAGAATGTAAATTTAGAAACTAATACTTGTTATTAGCACTCCATAATTTGATGACTTCATATTAATATGTCTTTTGACTATAAATTTGAACATCATCTCTATTGTTTGAATCATCTCATTGGAGAATAGATTCGAAGTCTTATTTCCATCTTTGTTGTTCCCAATGTGCTTTAATTCATGAAGGTCTTGGATTAACATGCATATATTTTCTTATGCATTGCTCAAAGCTGGATTAATGCTTGTATTAGTTTGAATGTTTTTCTTAGCATTTTCTGCTAGCTTAATTTATATTAAGTTTCGTTAATTATAAATATTATTATGTTTGTTGTTGTGGTATCCACCCGCTATAGTTGCATTGTCGTCCATGGAGGCCACCTAGGGGAACGCCCACCTAGGGTGCACAAGTCAATCACCTAGGCTCAACACTTCTTCACCTTTTGATGAGTAATTAAATACATGTAAATTAAATGGTTCCCTTGGTATATAAGGTGAACCAAGACTAAAATAAAACATTCTTACCTTTTCTTCTGAAGCTATGTGTCTTGGTTGTTTTCTTTTCTGAGTTTGCATTTTACATTCACGACAATTTCATTTTTAGGTTTTCTAAAGAATAACCAGTGTGCCTTCCTTCATGGCTGCCTCCTAGTGACTCTATTTTCCATGCTTCCACCTCTGAGAGAAATCTTATCTCATTAGCTAGCCACTCTCTCAGGGAGAAAATCATTTCCTTTGAGTTTTCTGAGGCAGAAGGGAGGGCACACCAACTAGGGGTTGCGCCCTTGCTGGTTTCTTTTTTGTTGGAATGAAGTGAGTGTGCCCTCTTCAATGGATGAACTGGGCTTCTCCCACTAATCCTCGGAGGTCACTTTGAGATTGCCAAAACCTCTTGGCCACTCTTCGGTCACCTCAGTCTCGATCCCCATTTGCTTGGTCACCCAAACTAGTGGCGCACCCCTATTCAGATTTGTGCCCCTAAGGAGAGTTTTTGGTTAGAATCCGAGCTATGGCTTGCGTGGTCACCTTCTCTTTTAGATCGCCTTCTTGGGAATATCAATTGGTATCAGAGCCTCAAGATCTATGGAAAAGATTTCAATCTTGAAGATTGAGCAAAAATTGTTTTGGGGGTTTTCATGAAATAATCTAGAGTTTACCCATTCTAGGGTTTCCATTTTATGCAAGAAGATCCATAGATCTCATAAGCCCCAAGGGCGCCCACATCTCCATTGCCAGAGAGAGGAGCTCCACAGATATAAAACAATATAGATCTCTCCCTCTAGACCAGTTCAAGCTCTGTTGCCTCAGGGTTTTGATGCCTCTGTTCTCAAAACAGATTCCTTTGTTCAACATTGCAACCTAGGGGCACCTTTTCTCTTCAACTAGCCTCACAATGACTCCACGCAAAGATCCTTTGGTAGTCGACTAAGATTCCAACACATCAAATCCCAAGATCTTGCCTCCGTCCTCAATGAGCTGCTCAGAATCCAACAACAAAACAATCTAGATCCATTCTAGTTGGACACTTGAATCCAACTACCCAAGTTTGTTGGGCAAACAAATGGTGAAATGGCGGATTCTTGGATCTATAGCCTATCCACCTATTTCAATACATGTCCAGGCCTTACCGAGGTAAGAAAACTCCAGATTGTCGCCTTGCAATTAGAAGGACCGACACAAACTTGGTGGGATAAAGAGCAAGAGAATACCACATTTGTGATAGAGATTGGGGATGCTCCAGAATCCTCTACTTCACAACCCATCAAAACTTGGGATCGAATTTCCGAAGCTTTGGGAAATTGCTTCTACCCACCTGGGTATGTGCAATCCTTATAGATCAAATGGAACAAACTTCGATAACTCCCTTCACAAGGAGTGCAGAGCTACATAGGCTTCTTTTGCAAGATGTGCCTCTTACTTCATGTTCCAGATCCATAAGAGGTACTCATATTAAAATTTGTAGTTGGCTTATTAATTCAATTCCGTCGAGAAGTAGATCTATTTGAAAATCCAACTTTAGATGAAACATTTCAGAGATCTTTGGCTATAGAAAGGAAAGTCGCTCCTAGAGGTCATATTCCTCGGTCCCTCCCTTACACCAATCCCCCCGCCTCTCAACCATCCATCTCCCATCGCTCAACCTTCTTTCCAAATCCTCGGACTCAAAACCCCACACCCAATACAACTACAAGGACACCCTAGTGCTCATTCTACAAAACTACTTCACACAATTCATCAGATTGTCGAATCCTCCAAAATCTAAAAACCAACAAAACTCTACGCATTGATCTCATTCCACCTTCCCAAGTAGAAGATATTAAAGAAGTTCCTCTAGACAATCCCACATAAGTAGATCCCTCATTGATTCTAATGACCCAGGAATATTCGAACGCATCCACCCAACCCTTCTTCACCCATAACTGCCAAATAAAAAATGCCTTGGCTTTACTGATTATGGACAATGGAAGAAAGAAATATTTGGTGTCTCAAGCCCTTGTCTATTGCCTTAATCTTGTCACCACTCCACATCTGCAACCCTATCAACTAGGATGGGTCCAAAAGGATGGCCCTCGCCTCCTAGTTTTTAAGCATTGTCTGGTCACTTTCGCCATAGGCCAATTCAGAGATATTGTCCTCTTTTATGTCTCCCCCTTGGATTGTGTAGATTTGTTGCTTAGTATCCAATACCAAACCCAAAGAAATGCTATATATCTAGCCATATCCCACCAGTACAAAATTACCAAAGAAGGCCACACTTGTATCTTAACTGGAGCAAAACCCAAACCCCCTTATACTAAAGAAAAAATCCCACATGTACACTTAAACCAATCTGTCTCTCTCTGTTTGGTGCGCCCAATAACACCAAACAATACAATGCACCCTATTCGTGAAACTATGACTCCCCTCCTCCATGAGTTCGCATAGGTATTTCAACCTCTGGAGGGACTTTCCCCCTCCCGCCACATTGACTATTCCATTCATCTCATCCCTGGATCTGCCTTACCTAACGCCCCTACTTACCAGTTGGCCCCAATAGAAATAGAGGAAATGGAAAGACATTTGACCGACCTCATCAACTCTGGCCACAACCAACCTTCATTTTCTCCCTATGCTTCTACTTCCTTTGTCATCCCTAAACGAGATACCTCAGAAATGTGCCTTGTCAATGATTACTAAGCCTTAAACAAAGCCACAATAAAAAACTATTACCCCCTTCCCCATATTGAGGAACTACTCGACACCCTCCAAGGAGCTAAGTGGTTTACTAAATTGGATTTGACACCCGGCTACCATCAAGTCCGAATGAACACAGATGATGTTTGGAAAAAAATGTTCAAGACCAAATTTTGTCTTTTTGAGTGGAAAGTCATGCCTTTTGGTCTCACCAACGAACTAGCCACTTTAATGAGGCTCATCAATGACATCTTCAAAGCACATTTGGGTCGTTTTGTGGTCATCTACTTAGATGAAATTCTCATCTTCAGTCGGACATGGGACACTCACATGCAACATGTCCGACAAGTTATCCAAATTCTCCAGTAACACAAGTTGCAAGTCAAAGAGAATAAATCATATTTTGGTCAGACTTCAGTCCCCTATCTCGGCTTTGTGGTCAACTTAGAGGTTATTCAACTAGATCTAGCTCGCATCCAAGCATTGAAACAATGACATCTACCTTCTTCAGCTAAGGATTTGCAAATCTTTTTGGGTGACATCAATTTCTATCATAAGTTCATTCCCTCTTTTTCAAATCTTGATCAACCTTTGCATCAGCTCTCAAATACTTCTTCTACATTCATCTGGACCAAAGAAGATACTACTCACTTTGCTTAGCTCAAAGACGCCCTCTGCTCATCCCCTACTTTACATCTTCTAGACCTCTCCCAACCATTTGAGATTGAGTCCGACGCCTCACAATATGATATTGGTACCATACTTAAACAAGGAGGACACCCCATTGCTTACCACTCTGAAACCCTATCCGAGGCAAAGAAAAATTATAGTACCTATGAAAAGGAATTTTATAGTCTGGTGCAAGCATTCAAACAATCGAGGCATTATTTGTTGGGTAAAGAAACCATTCTGCATACCGACCACCATCCTTTGATTTTCATCAACTCTCAATTGAAGATTTAGGAACAAAGGCACCTTAAATGGGCCTCCTACATTCAACAATTTCCCTTAGTCATCAGATACAAGAAAGGCACTTCTAATAAAATGGTTGATTTGCTAAGTCGACCTCCCACTCCAGTTCTTTCCATTATAGAAGTATGTTTTGCTACTTATGACACATGGAAAGATCAATATGCTACTGAAACCAACTTTCAAGAGATTTGGGAAGCTTTGCAAAGCCCCACAATGATCAATCAAACCCCCTTCCTAGACTACACTATTCAGGATGGGTGGCTATATAAGTTGAATTTTCTATGCGTTCCACACTCAGAAGACCACCTCTTTCTCATCAGGGAAGCACATGCTTCAGCCTATGGGGGCCACTTCGGGACCACAAAGACCACACAACATCTGCAACACCATTTTCATTGGCCTTCCATGCAGCCTCAAGTTGAAAAATTTATCATAGCTTGTGCCTTATGCTCACAATCCAAGCCATCCAACCAGAAGCATGGGTTGTATCAACCACTAGCGCTTCCTTCTCGGCCTTGGGAGTCAATCTCAATGGAATGCCTAAGTGGACATCCAACAACCCAAAAGAAACATGATGCAATATGGGTAGTGGTATGTCGCTTCAGCGAAATGGTGCTTTTTATCCCATGCACAAAGACTACTACAACAACGCAAACAGTGGAAGTCTATTTCTGTCATGTCTGGCTCCATTTTGGACTCCCAAGCAATATCATCTCAGACAATGATTATTGCTTCCTCAGTACATTTTGGAAGACCATATGGGTGCTATTGGGGTGCCACCTCAAGTTTTCTACTGCATTTCATCCTCAAACGGATGGCCAAATAGAGGTTTTCAACAGAGTCTTGGTGCATTCTCTCCGAACTCACTTTGGGTGCAGCAAACAATGGGACAATTACTTACACATTCTCCAGCATAGCTACAATAAGGAAACACATTCTTCTATAGGATTTTCACCTTTTGAAGTCTACTTGGGCTTCCAACCAGCATCTCCAACTGAGCTTCCACTCACTTGGGCTCCTCAAGGTACCTTCCATCAACAGTAGGACCAATTGTCAGCTCAATGATTTCTCCAACAAATTGCACAACGCCACAGTGCAGTCACATCAGCACTCAAAGCAACCCAAGATCATGCCAAGCCATGCCATCACAAACAAATAACCTTCATGGCCTTTCAAGTAGGGGATCGAGTCTGGTTACACTTGGATAAGATGTGCTTCAAAGGCCACCATCAGAAGCTTCTGCCAATCAGATATGGTCCATATAAAATACTCGACAAGATTGGAGAAAATGCATATAGGTTGGATCTTCCACCACAACTAGGAATCCACAATGTCATTAATGTAAATCACTTAAAGTTGTTTGAGCCTTCCCTCTTGGAAGAACCAGTCACCATCACTCATCTAGCGGAAAACATTCTTGATTTCCAACTCCCATTGGCCAAAGACACTATACTGGACACTCGAAGTTGCTCTACACGACACCAGACTTACACTTCATATCGAGTAGCACACCAAGGCCAAACTCTAGCTCAAGCAAAGTGGATCACAACTAATGTGTTGCACAACAAGTTTTTGCATCTTCTCATGGAAGCCGAGACGCTTCCAGATCTAAACCGGGAGGAATTCAACCAAGGATGCCACCTAGGGGAACCCCACCTAGGGCACACAAGTCAATCACCTTGATGCAACACTTCTTCACCTTTGATGAGTAATTAAATATATGTAAAATAAATGGTTCCCTTGGTATATAAGGTGAATTGGGACTAAAATAAAGCATTCTTACCTTTTCTTATGAAGCTATGTGTCTTGGTTGTTTTCTTTTCTGATTTTCCATTTTACATTTACGACAATTTCGTTTTTAGGTTTTCTGAAGAATAACCAGTGTGCCTTCCTTCATGGATTCCTCCTAGTGACTTTTCTTTCCATGCTTCCACCTCTAAGAGCAAGCTTATCTCATTACCTAGCCACTCTCTCAGGGAGCAAATCATTTCCTTTGATTTTTTTGAGGCAGAAAGGAGGGCACACCAACTAGGGTTTGCACCCTTGCTGGTTTCTTTTTTGTGAGAATGAAGTGAGTGCGCCCTCTTCCATGGCTGCACTGGGATTCTCCCACTAATCCCCGGAGGTCACTCTGAGATCTCCAACACCTCTTGGCCACTCTCGGGTCACCCCGTTCTAGATCCCCATTTTCTTGGTCACCCAAACTAATGGTGCGCCCATGTTCAGATTTGCACCCCTGAGGAGAGTTTTTGGTTAGAAGCTGAGCTATGTCTTGCGTGGTCACCTTTTCCTATAGATCGCCTTCTTTGGAAGCTCACACTATCCAACTACAGTTTGGATGTAGGATCCCTTGGCACGTGCTATGGATTCTCCATTGAGTTGTAATTTGCATGCATGATCCATCGAGTTATTAAAGCAAAAGGAGGAACCAAGAAATGAAATCATGGAAGAAAATATCTGCAACTGGAAGTATTTTTCGCTGAGACAATGATATTTTCCCACCCTTAGCGACCTATAGGTAAATTTTAGGCAATAGCTCGACAACTATAAAAAAATCCAATAAATGGGTATAAAACCCTTCTTGGATATAACCTAGTCTACAAGAATCTTTCTACTACAATTACTTGGATGCTAAATTTTGCATTAAAAATGGGATTTTCAGTAATATGTTATGTGATGATGGGCATAAGTGGGACAATTTTCTTATTTAAATTGTTCAAAAAAGGCCTTCTCGATATTTGTTTTTAACCAGACACAGAACATCGTAAAACCATGGCCTAACCTTTAATGAATAGACTTGCAGGTCAAAAATACTACCAATGTTTCTCTTAAGCCTCTTATTGTCTGCACAATGCGTGGTCGAAATTCATTACAACGAACTCTATATTTTCTCCCTTAATTATTTATTTCAATATTTTAAATCAAAATTTTAGTTATAACTAACTTACTTATCCTTTATATTTCTTGACTTTTATTTTGATATTTTTAAATATAATCATACACCTAATTATAATTTCATCTTAATTTATGTTTTGTATATGATTCAATAATGCACTTAAAAATTAATATCTATATTTTATAAAAATACATGTTTAATGTAAATGATTATTTATTTTAATATTTTTAAATATAGAATTTAAAAAAACTTTGTTTTGTTTACTTCAATTTTTTAAATAAGAGATTTAACATCTTTAAAAAATTTATGTAATTAAATTGTACAATATTAATATTTAATATTAATAATTTAATATTTGTAAATAATGTTTCTAGATAATGTTAGATAGTTGATAGGGATTACCATCTGTCAACATCGCAATCTTGAGCCCGCCAGCCTAGGAGTCTGTCTCTCAATTCCTATATCATGGAACTCTAGGTGCTATTTGGAGCACACGGAAAAATAGAAGTGAAAATTTGATCCCGCTAGTCCAAGAACCCCACGATCCAAAAAGTGGCTAAGTATGGAATGATGAAGTTGTACATACTTTATAAAATCCCATCTCCATAATTTATAAAAGTACATATTTAATGTGTATAATTATTTATTTCAATGTTTTAGATCTAAAATTTAGTAATATCTAAGGTACTTATCCTTTAGATTTCTTGACTTTTATTTTAAAATTTTAAAATATAATCATAAACCTAATTATAATTTCAACTTAATTTATATTTTTGTATATGATTCAATAACGCATTTAAAAATTAATATCTATATTTTATAAAAATACATGTTTAAATGTTTTAATTTATTTCAATGTTTTAAATCTAAAATTTAGTAATATCTAACATGTTTTTATCCTTTAGATTTCTTGACTTTTATTTTAATATTTTTAAATATAATCATAATTTTAATTACAATTTCATCTGAATTTATGTGTTTTATATGATTCAATAATGCACTTAAAAATTAATATCTATATCTTATAAAAATACATGTTTAATGTAAATGATTATTTATTTTAATATTTTTAAATATAGAATTTTAAAAATCTTTGTTTTGTTTACTTCAGTTTTTTTAAAATAAGAGATTTAGCATCCTTTAATAATTGTATGTAATTAAATTATACAATATCAATATTTAATATTAATAATTTAATATTTGGAAATAATGTTTTTAGATAATGTTAGATAGTTGATAGGGATCACACTCTGTCAACAATCACAATCTTGAGCCCGCCAGCCCTGGAGTCCTCCTATCAATTTGTATATTGCGAAACTCTGGGTGTTGTTTGGAGTACACAGGACAATAGAAGCGCAATTTTGAGCTGGCGAGCCAGGGAACTCATGATCCAAAAAGTGGCTAAGTATGGAATGAGGAAGTCGTACATACTTTATAAAATCCAATGTCCATACTCTATAAAAGTACATATTTAATGTGGATAATTATTTATTTCAATATTTTAATTCTAAATTTTAGTAATATCTAACGTACTTATCCTGTAAATTTCTTGTCTTTTATTTTAATATTTTTAATGATAATCATAAACCTAATTATAATTTCATCTTAATTTATGTTTTGTATATGATTCAATAATGCAGTTAAAAATTAATATCTATATTTTATAAAAATACATGTTTAATGCAAATGATTATTTATTTTAATACTTTTAAATATAGAATTAAAAAAAACTTTTTATTGTTTACTTCAAATTTTTTTAAATAAAGAGATTTAACATCCTTTAAATAATGTCCCCCTTCCCACCCTCTAGAAATTATATAATATAATTTTTCTAATAATACAGAGGGTGGGAGGGAATGACATTATTAGAGAAATTATATAATATAATTTCTCTAATAATGTCCCCGCCTCCCACCCTCTATTTAATTATATAAAAGTATTAAAGGATATTAAATCTCTTTATTTTAAAATAATTGAAGTAAACAATACTTAATATTTAATATTAATAATTTAATATTTGGAAATAATGTTTTTAGATAATGTTAGATGGTTGATAGGGATCATCATCCGCCAACAATCAAAATTTTGAGTCTGCCAGCCCAAGAGTTTGCCTGTCAATTTGTATATTGTGGAACTTCAGGTGTTGCTTGGAGAAATGAAACAATATAAGCGCAATTTTGAGCCCGCCAGCCTAGGAACTCGCGATCCAAAAAGTGGCTAAGTATGGAATGAGAAAGTTGTACATACTTTATAAAATCCCATGTCCATACTTTATAAAAGTACATATTTCATGTCTATATTTATTTATTTCAATATTTTAAACCTAAAATTTAGTAATATCTGAT
>JZKD02S1137389.1:204656-217542 GCA_000966675.3 Picea glauca | reverse complement strand
AAGAATCTCATGAAGAAACAATTCTTGACTTACATGGAATTTCCCCCCATATCATTATTCCTCATGGTCATCCCGAAGAAAGCGAGAAAGAGGATTTAGGGGATGATGTAGCTTCATGTGATTTTTATTTTTAGGACATGGTAGAAGATGTTTTTGTTTATATATGTCGACCTAAAAATATTGTTTGGCCAAATGAATATATCAATAAAGATATCCGAGCTGAGCATCTATGCCTTGATAATGAACATAATCCGAAAACTCTAGCACTTGGTTTTGAATATGATTTGACCAATCAGTCCATTTCTCACGTTCAAAATATCACCTTTCTTGAAACTAATAGACAAATCCAATCACAAGATTGTGATTTATCTCAAAATTTTCATTCATATGCATACAATGAAGAAAATGACTATGCAAAGAAAGTTGATGTTGACCTCTACAATCCCCTTTATGATAAAGTATGTTATGATGATGAATGGTCAAATCTAATTGATAAGGATTGTTTTGAATATATTGATATACAAGATCATTCTCCTTTTGAAGATCCTCATGAATTTAATCACGATATTGAAATACATAATTCTTTTTGAAATCCACTGTTTCAATTAGATGAAGTCAATGATCTTGAAATTGATACCCCTATTGATATGTGCACTCTTTCTGTTGATAATGATGATGATTTCAAGGACATTCCTAGGTTTTTAAATCCTTTATATGAATCTTCTTTTCATTATTATGATCCTATTTATGATAGGAAGATTCCAAAAGATGATATTGATATATTTGATGAGTGCATTGACCATATCTTTGATATTCAAACCTTGAACCTTAAGCCTGAATTTATTGATCATATTGATGCTTTCAATGTAAGATGCAAATCTCATCTTTTTGGTTGACAGGTCTTGAAAGATGGTAATCAATTATTCTGGATTTTAATTGGTCCCCCTCATGCACTATATGCATTAATTGGTCAGTATTATTCTCCTGATTCCCTCCAAACCATCGATCCTACATGGTGGTTCAAGGATGCATTCCTTTATCCCAGGTTTCACCCTGTTTGATTTTTCAATGGCTGGTTATCCTTCTCCTTGTACATAAATAAAAAAAATTATTTTTTTATGTTGCTTTTTTTTTTTCCTTGCTTTTGCTGCATCAAACATAAAATGCATTTTGTAGTCAATTTCTTTTCTCTTATTGTTTTTTTAATTTTTGTTTCGCATATTTCATGTACTTATTCATGTCAGTTCAATTTTCATTTTGTTTTTCTTCAATTTTGATTTTTTAGTTTTCAATTTTTGAATTTTTAAGTCAATTTGGATCATTCAAGCCACTTACTTTGTCATGCTAGATGCAAAATTTTGTTGATGTGATGAAAATTCATAAGAAGGGTAAGAGACAAATGATCTTCTGGGTTTGTAATGCTACTTATGTAGTAGTTTCCATACCTACATATTAATTTCCAATACATGATGTACAAGGTTGCTCCCATTTATTATTTCCTATTCTTCCCTCCATACAGTTTCTTTTGCAAGATTATATCAGAGAAAGTTGACAGTTTTTTCAAATGTGATACTAACAAAACCAGAGATTCATCACTTCTATCCAATTCATAAATTTCCTACACTATGGAGTCGCCAGATGTTAACTCATAAAATCGCCAACTAGCCACTATCCTGCAAAACATTGCAAGGCACCATTAATTTTTTTATTTCTATATGATATATAAATATTTAACTATAGGTGCCCCCCCAAGGGAGAGAGAAAAGATGCTTATTTTCAAATATTACTAGGATATTGACATTGTTAATCTATTGAAAGTACATAATGGTTTCTCCTTATTTATTTCAGTTTGATTATGAACTGCATTTCTAGTTTGACTCAGAAAGAAAGAAAAGGGATTGTGCTAGTAGAACTTCAAAATTCCGTATGTTGCATATGCTTTACTCATCAGATGATATTATGGTTATGGTGTTGAAACTCATAAAAGGCTTCATTGTGGGATCATAAGTTATAAAAGTGTTCCTTTATTCTTTATGCATACAATACCTCACAAAGAAATGAGAACCAATGGTTAAAGTTCTAATGTATGGTATATTTAAAACGGTGGTCAATTTCATTTTTACATGTATAGTATGGTAATATGGTTTACTATGTTGAAAACCTTGCATATATTTCCAAATTCCATCGCATACAACAATTATTGGTTCTATGTAAACAAAGGTGGTGCATTGTAGTTAAAGGTTTGGAGGTTTTATTGAATTTTTCATATGGTATATTATATGAACTCAACCTTCACATTGCTATCCACTGTAATCTGTACTTTGATGTTGTGGTTTGGACATAAATATGATTCTTATCACTCATTTGTATTAAATGTGGTATTTAATGAAAGGATGTGACAATAAATTTCCATAAGAAAGATGGGTCATTGTTTGAGCTAACAACATACATAGTGGTTGATGTGGTTGAGTACCATGTGATGGCTCGCCAACTTGCTTATGTTTCCAGCCTTGTGGTTCCCTGATGGTAAGAGTGGAAAGATGAAATGGATTGAAGAGTTAACACATATTATGTTTTTGGAGAACGAAATTCCCCATGCATTGAAAGCATGGGACATAGACATTTACCTGAATTGATTTTACCACCCTACATTGTTTTCACATTTCATTTTGGCATTTGAGTTTTGTAGCTATCATGTAACATTGTGGTTGTTCTTTGTAATTGTAGCTCAATGTTTTTCAGGAGGTATTTGAAGCGCTAAGGGAAGGTATGTATTTTAGCTTGTACCCATCAAATGCTTCTTTTGTTTTGGAATAATAGTTTTGGGAAAACGCTATACTAGTTCATGAATGAGTGTGTTGTTTGTCCACATTTCAAGATCGTTTTGTTATCTCCGAACAAAATCTTTCCATGTTTGATTATCATGGCTTGAACCTTGGTCATGGAAATTTTTATTTCAATATTGACTATGTAGATACAATGAGGGATCGGATTTGTTTATGACTTTTTTATAATCCTCAAAAAAGAATGAAAGCTCTGGTTATGGCCTCCTTTCCACTGATCGATATTTAAAATTGAAAAAATAATTTGAAATATTCATGGGTTCTGTTTTGTACACATATTATTTTTTGTTCGAAGGGTTTTGAACCCAAGACCATGGATTTCCATTCTTTGGCTTAAATGATTATTATTTAATTTTGCATGGAATAGTTTCATTCTCATGACCTTCAAATGTTGTTCTACATCTGAGTCCCATTGATCAACCATGCATTTCTTGGGTTTTTTCCCTCTTTGGTTTGTTCAAAATCTAGTTCTAGTTCCGCACTTGAGATT
Source organism: Picea glauca (assembly GCA_000966675.3). NCBI lineage: Eukaryota > Viridiplantae > Streptophyta > Pinopsida > Pinales > Pinaceae > Picea > Picea glauca. The sequence goes on along the minus strand of JZKD02S1137389.1, from coordinate 214,209 downwards.
CATGAGTCCACAAGTATGCCATTTCATCGTTGTTTCCCTTAGCATTGAAGTCATGAATATGGTATTTAAATGTCTTACTCAAACTCATTGGGGGTTTTTACGTAATTATAACTCTCTGCATAAAGAAACTTATAGATCCAATGTCCACTTTTCCTGCACAAGAAAACTTACAATGTGGTCATTACTAGTTTCAAACACTAGTTGATTTTTGAAAAATTGGTTGTTATGATTGTTTGAATAAAGTATTTTGATGAATTTTATGCAGAGATGACAGAACAAGCTCACTAGTTTCATAGTTCAAACCCTAAGTTTTTAAAATATGTGCATGGAATTTAAAATAATTGTTTTAGTCTAATCTTACTAGAGTTATGCATACCTGGTCAACTCAATACCTTTTCATTCTTGATACAAGAATTTTTTTAAAGAAATAAAATATGTTAATTAGCATTGGTATATTATGTTTATAGGACCAACAATGTATTAAAAAGGATTATTATCACCCAATTTTGAGTCTTGTTGAGTTTGATGAAATTTTTGTGATTATGGACAAGATGTCTATATGGATACAATCATTATTTTTGGTTTCGAATAAATTATTGGAAGAGAGGGTATGACCTATGAATTACTAATATCAAGGATAAAAATGACCTCGGTGTGCTCTTGGAAGTAATTATATATTACATACACAACTTATTGTGAGTTTATATGATGATTATTAAAAACATGATGGATGTCCTAGCTTAAATATTGAACTATCTATAATGTTGTACTTATTTGGTTGGGTTTATAAGGAAGTTTAATTATGATTTTTTGGGCATGAGATTTGAAATAAAAGATAACCCATATTATTTTGGAAACATTTTATGTTTTTCATACAGGTCCAAGTCCCTCCATAACGCCACTTTGCATTCATCACTCCTTAAATCCTAGAATCATATATCATTTAAGAGTTTTTATTATTTCCCCCCATGTTGTATGAGTCATGGAACTATTTTTTGTTTGAAGAGAAGTGTTACCAACCTGGCATTGTAATACCCCGGGTTGACCCCAGTTGTAATTGAGCATATAGGTTGGAAACAACCATATGTGATTTCTACTAATCCATATGCTTGGCAACAAGAAGATGCCATGATTATGAACTTGTTCCAAGAATCCATGGATGATCTTTTGTTGTATTCTCATGATTGTTTTTGGTCATGCCCTAAGGAGTTTTATGCTTATTCTTTTGAGAACTTGGATTTATTCTATGAAGAAAATTTTCAATCATCACCATGCTCTAATTTTGATAAGGGCGAGGACATGGTTTCCCTAGAGTAGGATTTTTGTGACAAGAGTATCGAACCTCCTCTACTATAATCTTTCCATTCTTCTTCAGACATGGTTGGGGTTTCCCCTTATTATGGTCACTTTCCTATCAGAGGGATTTGTTTTCAACCTTTTCTTTGTTGTAGGAATTTCTAGCTTCAAACAAAAAATCAACAATCCTTTGGTTGGGAGCAATTTTTTTTCTCTAGGCCGGATTTCATCCCTTACCTTGCACCCTCTTTTCCCATAGAAAATCATAGAAATTCCCATAGGTTTCTTCTCATCCCTTCTTCTTGACCTTATGGAGATAACCTTGTAGATGATGATGAATATTTTCCTTCATCTTATTTTCTTTGCCTTATTTTGGGATGGATAGGGAAAGGTTGTGGTGATACCTCTTGGCATGACTTTTTCCCTCCCTCCCACCTGCATGAGTTATATTTATGATTTATGATGATATAATGCATTCTCTAACTCATGTTACTTTTGTGTTTGACTTATTCTTTCCATGGTTTATAATGAAGCACAAAGGTAGATCTTATGATACATTGCTATCATGGTTGTACTAATGATATGATTATAGCTAGCATTGAGACCTCTTAAAGTTAGTGTAGGTAGGTAAATATTTTTATCTTGCATATCATTGTATATATGTTGCATACTTCATATCATAGTATAGTATAATTTTCATTTAGATTAGTTTAGTTTGCATGCACGCTTATGATTTACATGTGTTGGCAGCATGCCGGAGTGGAAAGAAGTATGGTCATGGGGAAAGAAAGCGTGCATAAACTGAAGTAACAACTGGAGAGAAACACAACATGCACATGTGAAAGAAAGCGTGCACAAGGGAAGAAACAACTGGGAGGAATAACAACATGCGCGCATGCGAGGAAGACGTAAGGTCGGTAGGGTTAGGGTTTTTGCAATGCATTGTAAATGACTGAAGAGACTGATAGATATAAATATAGATATGTAGGTATACTAGAGGGTTCCAATTTTTGTTGTGTAAGGATGGTTCTTGATTATTTTTTCTCTGTATTGTTCATGCCGAATATGTACGAGTCGATGCAATATGTAATATTTTGATGAACTATTTTGTAAGATGTTGAGCTAAGAACAGAGGAGAGGAGGAATATCTAAGGATTAGATCACAGGCTCGGGAGTTCGATGCGATCTAGTTCACCTCATATATATCTTACCTATCTAAGGAGAAGTGTAAGCATGTGGCGCTGGATATGCATAACTACCATAATAAAAGAGCCAAGAGCCAAATCTTTGTGGACGTAACCCAAGAGGGGGTGAACCACGGTAATATCTATGTAATGTGATGAATTCATGTATGTATTTACTTTTCTTCATCAATTAATTTGTATGCTTAATGAATGAGTTAATATATTTTTATGGAATACGATTGTGATGCTCGGGAAATAAACTGTGGTAGAGCAGCGCATGACCGCGAATAACAGTAGATTGAAATCACAATTCATAGTGCATTCTTCTGAATAATAAACCCATATATCATACTCAATCTTAGGTTGTGAACACCTGATTCTTACAACGACCCATTTAAATCTATCTTAGGTGATACTATGCAGTGCATTATGTGTACTATGTTTCCTTCTGGTTTACTAGGAGGGTCTATAGTTTTAGAGGCTTTGTTGGAAACTTGAAAGACATGAACCCTGGGTCAATAACTCAGATGGTCAAGAAATAAGAGTAAGTAATAGATAACCAACAAATGGTTCCATTTCCACGTTAATAGGAACGAGAAAGGACTGAGTAGATGAGATAGATTGAGCATGAAGAGAACGAATAAAAGAAGAGAGAAATGAGCCACTAGAAGGGAATGTCAAGACCTTGGAACCCCACGAAAGCATAAATCGAAAGCTAGTTGAGAACCAAAGAACTAGAGTTTGCACAAAAAGACAATAAAAACCCTAGGATCACACCTCACAAATATCTGGATAAATACATATTTATTGATTTACACGAAGTCTTTTTCTGTGATTTTCCACATCAACTACAGGAGTGGATGCTAAGGTTGAAGGATAACCACACGACAAACCAGAATTGACAGCTAGATTGGACTCCAGTATAGATTGAGCAGTTACAGCAGGTGAACAACAAATTCACCCGTGCAATATACTTTTGGCTTGATAGTATTGTGGAAGGCTTCATCACGGAGTTTTTAGTTGACACAACAAAGTCATACAACGCAGCAGAGAAAAATGTTCTACGTGGACCTTAAGGCAGGTACATCCAATCACTCTACACTTCTATTAAGATGCTACTATATAAAAAAGGTGTAATGATAATGGAATCAGAGAACTAAAATTCCTTGCGTACATGGGGGAAGGGGGGGAAGCACTGACATAAAGATGATAAATGGAAAGAGGTAAGGACAAAGGAAAGCAGGAGGAGGAACCCTTGGACCCGATCATGATGGACGATGACCAGATCAAGTGGATCTTGGCGTCAACAGGAAATACGCGTAGCGGAGTACCCTACCAATACAAAATGAATACCAAGAAGAGAGTCGTAGCCGCGAGGGAAGGCTTGGAGAGTGATGAGGAAGAGGTAGAGGATCTATGAGCTGTGGAGAAGTTTGAGATAATCTTGCATGCAACATATGAGAGGAAGACCATAAGTCTAAGAATAGGAGAAGAAGGAATCCATCTTATCCATATTAATTTCAGTGTGGAGCCCATAAACCCATGTGGGACTAATACACCAAAGAGAACACCACCGTTTAGATAAAACACGTTTGGAGGAAGTTCGATAGCAGGAATCACATCTACACACGGAGAAACAACTGGAGGATCCATCTCAGGCAACACTAGTCAAGTATATACACCGCATGGAGGAAGTAGTAGTTCTGTATTCAAAATGACAAGACACGACCCCACTATCCGATTACCAGAATTTCAGGGAGAAGCAACAAAAGACCTTGGGAAGCATTTGTTCATTTGTGCAAAGATATGGTAAGAAAAACATATCACTGATGAATATACCAAAATCACGTAGCTAGCAATTACTCTAAGAGACTGCACACTAGACTGGTACATGATTCTAGACACAAACAATCCTTGGGAACGACCAGGAGATTCGTCGACATTAATAAGCTACTGATTAATGAGTTTTAGAAGTTGAGCTCAAAGGATCAATACATGAACGAGATGATCGAAATCAGAAAAAAACCAAGAGAATATGTATGGGATATTGATCATAGATTCAAGCGATTGAAAGGAAAACTCAAATACCTTATGACCGATATACAACATCAACACCTGTTTGTTAACTCACTATTACCACATTTAAAATATCCTTTACGATAATAGAAGTTTCAAACAGAAGAAAAGGCTATATAGGAAGCCTTGCAACTGGAAGAGAACCAGTACCAGCAGCGAACCCAACTATCAAAGAATTGAAGGAGGATTTGAAGAATCTAACATTTCAGCTGAACCAGAATAAGAACAAGGACAAACAAGAAGTTGTTTGGTGCACCACATGCAGGATGGAAGGAAACCATAAGAATGAATGCCCAACATTCACACAGTACATGGCAACAAGCATGCCAAATCCGTTACCACAGGGGGGACTATGGTGAGAAATATAAAAGAAATCGGGTCACAAACCTTATCACTGCACGATGATGTAGAAATACCACACAGTTCCGAAGAGTTCATACTGCACCTTTTGCAAATCAGCGGGCCATGATGATAAAGATTGTAGAACCATGGAGATGATATAGGAAATAAAATCAACTGCATATAGGGTACAGGCAGAAATGATGACTAGAAAAGAAACACCACAGTTCAATCAAGCCTCAACTCCTTACAACACTACGCAACTACAGTAAAATACTGTGAAACAACTATACAATATCATGCAAACGCAGTACAAACCCACACAACCCCAGTACAACACCGTGTAGTACAATCAGGCACCATAGTATAATGTGTCGAGAGGTGATCGAGTAGGCTACAAAGGAGGAGGACGAGCTAGAGGAGGTTTTAGATTGAGTAGAGGACGAGTGACATGTCACAATTGTTAGCAACCAGGAAATTATGCACGAAAATATCCACTTCCACCAACAACTTGTACGTATTGTCATGCATCAGACCACGATACAGAGAAATGTCTGATACTACTAGTAAAGATTCAGGAAAAGAGGAACCAAAACAATCAGAATGTTCAGTGGATTTTAGCTGAAGAAAGGGATGACGGATAAAACATCAACATAGTCACTCGTGGAGGAACAAAAATAGGCACTGAAGCAGTTCGACAGGAACCAATGCAGAACCAATGGGTAAAGAAGAACAATAAACAATGAAAGCAGTTTAACGCACAAAAAGACAAGGAGACCTTTAAGGAAGCTAGACAAGAATTTTAGAAGGAGGACACAACGTCGACTTCAATTGAAAAACCATTCAAGGAAGCCCCAAAATGTGAGATGCCACCCTCACTGGATCATACCAACGGAATGCATCCCATGGGAAAAGTAAGTACAATCAAAGGATTTTTGAAATTATGTGTGAAAGTATTAAGTGATCCATTATCTATGAAAATATTGAAAAACATACTAGATAAATGTAGTAGTGAGACGAAATAAAAGCTAGAACCAAAAACCATCAACCACCTACATACAAGAAGAAGAACAAGTAGGGAATTTAGATTGAATGCTAACATTGGGGATTCCAACATGGGAGACATTATACTAGATCTAGGACCCTAAGTGAATGTATTACCAAAGAATACATGGAAATGCATGGGAGAGCCAACACTGAGATACTCAAATGTCTAATTAAAACTAGCAAACCAACATAGGGTCTTACCAATAGGTAGACTGAAATGAGTGACAGTAGATCTTGATGGAGTGCACACTAAAGCAGACTTTGAAGTCATTGAAATAGTAGACGACACAACACATTACTCGAAATTTCTTGGTATGGATTGGGCATTTGAAAACCAAGCGATAATCAATTTGAAAACCTGGAAAATGACATTTGAATTTAGAGAATACAGGGTCATAGCACCATTATATCCATCCGAAGGGGAGAGTTTCATAGAACCCACTTGTCTGGACTTAGAGGAAATCGGCCAATTGTACAGAACAACTACGCACGATGAGGATTACGTAAACCCAACTGCATACGAGGTACTCAGTTGTTGGAGCATTACTTCATGTGCAATAGACTTGGACACCAGGCTATAAAACTGGTAGCAAAGACTACACGAAGTATCCACGAGAAGATGTGCAAGAATAGACCATGCAGTAAGGTGGGTAGGCACAGAAATCAGGGAACCACCCAGTTTCCATGGACTAAATGATTTAAAAACATTATTGACACAATATGAAGATGAAGTATTACATAATTAGAGACTGTTTTCACTCAACTTAGCACTAAAGGCCACACTCGCAAGATGGTGGGGCACACATAAAGAGACAATCACAGACTAGTATCAATGTAAGTGATAACTGTGCATAAGGTTCAACGTAGAATTGAAAAAAAACAAAAAAATAAATATGAAGGACAAGGGACACTAGCAGAACACTTGGAGAAGTGAAAAATGTGGGGGAAAATGACACCACCAGAGGAATGGCCTCATCACTTCATACATACTTTAGAGGGCATACCAGCAAACTGATATACAGACCAGGAATTGCACAAAGGAACTACAACATGGAGGACATTGCAACATAACTTCACAATCACTTTCTCATTTGAGCATGAGAACCCCAACATAGACGCATCCCTCAAACGGATTAGAGGAGTGATAGTCATCAAAGAACTGAAAACATAATTTATCACAGAAGAGAAACAATGGAATAAACAGACAATCAAGGAACTACTGTCATGTTACCATGTATAGGAGGAACCACTAGATGAAGAGAACCCATGCGATATTCAGATTGACGAAGTACAAGGCGAAAGAGATGTGGAGGGACCACCCATAGAATCAGAAGTCATTTTCGTGCCAATCAAGGTAAAGAAAGTTAACATCGAGACAATGAAACGACCCAAAATGGTCAGCATTGGAGATTACTAGGATGAGCAAATAGTAGAAATCATCACAAAGTTGTTGCGTGAATATAGCGACCTTTTCCCCACAACATTCACAGAGATGAAGGGTATAGTCAAAGACTTAGGAGAAATGAAGATACCATTCAGACTTGACGCGAGACTTACTAGACATCGACCCTACAGACTAACCCCATATATAAACAAAATGTTAAAGACGAAATTAATAGGATGCTCGAAGCCGGCATCATCGAACTAGTTGAGGAGTCAGAATGGATAAGTCCGATAATAGTGCAGGACAAGAAACAAGATATGCGTCGACTTGAGGAAGTTGAACTATGCATGCCTACATGACCTATTCCCTACACCGTTCATAGACGAAGTGCTAGAGAATGTGGGAGGACATGAAGCTTACTCATTCACTGATGGATTCTTAGGCTACCATCAGATTAAGATAACATAGGAAGATCGACATAAGACCACGTTCACGATAGAATGAGGATCTTATCAATACACAATCATGTCGTTTGGATTGAAGAATGCACCGACAATATTTTCCAGAGTGGTCATCGCAACATTTAAGGAATTCATCCATCAGTTTCTTGAAGTATACTTGGATGAATGGACAGTATATATCTTGTTGAAAACTCATATGAAAGTTTTACGACTGATGTTAGAACTTTGCAGATAGTGCCAGATATCACTGAACATCAAGAAATGCATATTTGGGACACCGTTTGGGGTACTATTGGGCCATATAGTATGTAAACAAGGATTATTAGTAGAACTGGAAAAGATCGAAGTCATTGTTAACTTACCAGCACCAAAAACAATACGCCATATAAGAGCGACGTTAGGAAACACCAGACACTAGAGGAAATTCATCAAAGGCTATGCACAAATTACAACACCCATGGAAAAGTTGTTACGAAAGGATACAAAGTTTCAGTGGAACGATGAGTGTCAACACGTTCTAGATACCCTGAAGGAAAGGATGGTCACCATGCTGATATTAGTCTTTCCATATTGGGAAAAGACATTCCATGTGCATGTAGATGCATTAACGATAGCACTTGGAGCTATCTTAATGCATCCAGGAGCAGGAGACTTGGATCACCCGATAGCATTTGCAAGAAGGAAGTTATCAGAATCAGAACAGAATTACAACACAACAGAAAGGGAAAGCCTAGCCATGGTCTATGCACTACAGAAGTTCAAACATTACCTGTTGGGAAAACACTTTCAGATGTTCACAGATCACTCAGCCCTAAAATACCTAGTTAACAAGCCAGTGTTAGGGGGGAGAATCTGTTGATGGTTTCTATTATTTCAAGAATTCGACTTTGAAGTAATAGTTAAACCAGGAAAATTGAATGTAAGACCTGACCACCTTTCAAGGGTCACAAATGGAGAAGAACCTACAAATTTAGAAGACAACTTTCTGGATGCACAGTTATTCTCAGTACATATTGCTGATGATTACTTCGTAGAGATCATCCAGTACTTGAGCACAGGTATTGGTCCGCATGAATATAATACCGCGCAGAAGAAGAACTTAATAGTCTGCGCGATCGACTATCAATTGATTGTAGGTCATTTATACAAGATGGGCACAAATAGCATTTTACGAAGGTACATGTTAGAGCACGAACGCACAAGAATTTTAGCAAAAGCCCAAAAGGGAATGGCAGGAGGGAAATATGTAGGAAAATATACCACGCAGAAGGTACTACGTGCATGACTATGGTGGCCAAGAATTCACAGAGACTTGAAAGAGTACTATCAGAGATGTGATGTCTATCAAAGGGTAGGAAAACCCAATAGAAGAGACAAGATGCCACTACGACCAAAAGTAACGATATAGGCATTTGAAAAATGGGAAATCAACTTTGTGGGACCAATTAACCCACCAGCTAAAAGAATAGGGGCAAGGTACATTATCACCGTGACAGAATATTTAACAAGATGGGTGGAATCCGCACCAATAAAAGATTGCAGCACAGAGACAACAACACACATTTTGTTTGAACAAGTAATCACGAGATTTGGGTGCCCAAGAGTCTTGATGAGTGACCAAGGCACACACTTCATAAAAAACACCATTCACGCTGTTAACTCCCAAAATAGCACCATTATTTTGGTTGGGTTTTACGGTGGATAGCATGGCTATTGATGGTTTCCTCAATTCATTGTTGAGTCTTTTAGCTGCAAAATTTTAGATT
>JZKD02S1137389.1:163974-198045 GCA_000966675.3 Picea glauca | reverse complement strand
GAGAATTTGGCCTATGCTTTGATTGCCTATCCTAATACAAAATCACAGTTTTCTTTTGTTGCTGTAATCAGATTTTTCATCCATCTTTGTTCTGTACTCTGTTTAAATTAGCTCATCTTATGCTCATGATTTGAATAGAGGAACTTCTCATTGTTTAGTGTGACCCTGCATTATTTATGTATTTGGTTATTTAAACCCTGCATTCCAATGTATTTGGTTGCCTAAGCAACATTCTTCATACCTTTTCTGTTATTTGGCATCTGATTTATAGTTTCTAAAAGCACTGGTTCATTAAGCTATTCTGATAAGTAATCTCTCCATTGTGCTATCTTAGTATCCCATTGATCCACCTACTGAAAAGTATTCAATTCTTAAGTTACTAAGCACCTCTAGTCTGCAACCATAGAGGGTTTCTTGGAGTGATAACACACGCAATGAATGAATAATTTGAGGTCCATCACCAAAAAATCACACCGTATCATCCACATGCAAATGACACAGTAGAATCCTTCAACAAAATTCTGGAGAACGCACTAACAAAGATAAGTAACGTCAAAAGAGATGACTGGGACATCAAGGTACCAATAGTATTATTGGAATACATGACTACATGCAAAAATTTGATAGGACACACACAATTCAAACTGGTTTATGTCCAAGAAGCAGTAATTCCATTAGAATTTTTAGTACCCATCTTGCGCGTAACAGTTATCACACAAATGACAGAATGTGGCGCAGTACAAGAAATAATGAATTCTCTATTGAACATGGAGGAAGACCGAATCCTAGTAGGATTCCATCAACAAGTGAAGAAAGCAAGATACAAATATTGGTACAATTGACACATCAAGAAGAAAACATTCAAGGAATGAGATTTAGTATTAATGTATGACAACAAATCATTTGAGCACCTGGGAAATCTTAGAATTCATTGGTTAGGACCATACGAAGTAAAATTTGTCACAGACGAAGGAGATGTATAGTTAATAGATTTAGTAGGTGCAGAACTTAGAGGAATGAGCAGTAAGATCCAACTGAAACTGTATAAGGATAGTCGACCACCCACCGTGCAGTAAAAAACAAAAAGAAAAAAAACTTGGAAAAAGAGAAAAAAGGAAACAAAACTAAAGAAGGCGTAGTATGCCAGAAATAGGAAGGCCACATGAATTTGGAAAAACAAATTTGGAAAAGGCATGAACAACGGTTACGTACAAAGTGAAAACAAGTGGGAAACGTAAATTCGGCAAAAGAAGGACGACAAGACAACACTAGCCAGAATTAAAGCACGACAAGGACCGATGGGACATCACATTAAATGCACCAATTGGAGCTGACAAAGAAAGCGTAATGGCAAGTACAAAACTGCCACAGATGCATTGAACCCACAGTTAGGTTGCATTAAATGCATAATGAAGGAAGCATCCTCGACAAGCTTCATGACAAGCCCATACAACACGCGAGCATGAGAGAAAATAGTCTATTCACGAAAGGAGAACAAAGAGAGAGTAATAGAAGCCAAAATGAACAGAGTGAGACTATAGATCTCACAGAAGCTATTTGAAATCAACAAATGTTCGATAGTCACCACTATGGCACCACCAAATCCAACAGAAGCAGGCCAGAATTCCATGCCGACTAGGGTGTAAACTAGGTCACAAGGACCATGGGAAGAAAATGACCAACAGTAGCCGAAGATTGTCGATATCGACGAAATCCCATCCCCAGAGATGATACCGGCGAACTCTACACCAATTGTGGAATAAATTCAAGAACAACAAGTAGAGGCCATGAAAGTGGATACGCCAGTAGCGACGCAAGAGCCTCAGAACGAGAAAGAGGAAACCCAAAAGGAAGTGAAACTAGGAAGCACCGAAGTCACCTTGGAAGTTAACAGAATGACACAAAATCTAGAAGCAACAGTGAAACCAAATGAGTCTCAAATGACCTTATTAGGTGAAACAGCAGGGGAGACTGCTGAATATGCCTCAGCTTGGACAAAATGGCTTACGGGGAACAACCGGAAGTTGCTGGAACTTTGACCCAGCCACCGCAGCAGGAAGACAGAGTACAGATACCAAGCTCACACTGCAAGAATCCTACAACATAAATTGTTCTACCACGCATACTAGCTGGAGTACAGGTAGAACTAGAGCTACTAGGTCATGTCGGGAAGCTCAAATATTCATACCATGATGTATCAGACGAAACCAATTTCCCAGAACTTGCGAAGAGGGTATTTATAGAGACCATAGGTGCAACCCGACTGGGAGAAGAGATTTCCCATCCATACCAGTGGGAAAATGGGCTGGAAAAAACAAGAATTTTAGGTCTGCTGACCCTACCACATTTTGGTAGAGGCTAGTACGCGATAGCCTACGTCAAGCAACTATTAGCAGTCACACATGGAGGGGACATATGGCTAGACAAACTCATCCCCATAACTGTTTATCTTATCTCACAAATCACAGGGTTACCAACTCGAGGTATGGATCTCGCGTTGATTATGGACGACAAATCCAAGGAGAAATCGCTGGCAGAGAAAATGAAGAAAATGTATGGCATCTCCAGGGGAATGAGAGGCATCATGATCAAATGAATCAACAACAAAGGTACACAATTGGGCGCAAAGATCTTAGCCTACAAATTTGTAAGAAAATGTTGCAAAGACGAAGTACCAACGGGAGTCATTGCAGTTGCAACTCAGTGCACCGAAGGCACCTCAATGAGTTGGGAACCATATTTATTGAACTTATTTCAAGAGGAATAGAAGGATGTGTATGACCTAGGCACTGAGTTTCATTACTCATGGCTCATCACCTTAATAGCTTTCATGGGATGGCGGGAACAAGGGTATGTAATGGTTTGTACCAGACCACAGCCAGCGGGAGCTAGATACCTACTACTGAGATTCGGGCCGTAGTCCAGGCATAAGAGGGAGACTGGAATCATATTCAAAGCATACCTATGCAGCATACATCAAGATATCAGTCGATCATGGAGAATAACACTAGAGTCTATCGCGCGATATGTAGACATCGCCAACTTCTGGGCCAAATGAAAAACAATGTGGATACAACCAAGGCAGGATCCATATAAATAGTGGCTACATATGTGCTATTGCATCACAGAGGGTGATATCAACATGGTCATCAACGAATGGCCCAATGAATGGAGAATCCCAACCATTACCTGGGAAGTCCTAGAATGAACAATAGAAGGAGAGGTGGAGCAGGTGGAAACGCAACCCTCGGAAATCCAAGTGCCCAAGAAACCAAGAATGGGCCAAGGCAAGAAAAATTAGGCAGACGAAGGGTCAAAGAAGACAAGAACCCAAAAAGGGAAGAAAGAGACTATAAAACTAGCTAACGAACAACAGAAATAGGTTGCGGGAGCATAGGAGACCACCCCAAATCCCAATACGCAAGAATCAGGGGGAACTAAGAGACTGATAGTGTAGATAGGAGGTGCACACAAGAAAGAAAAGCTGCAACGAACATCACTCGACTATACAATAATGAAGGAATATGGGGAAATGATCACTAGAATGGTCCAAGATTGTCTAGTAGAGGACTTCGATCATGCAACACATCACAGGGATAAACTGCAAAAATAACTGGAAGAGATGGGGCAGTTCCTTAAGAAACTCGAGGAAATACAGATAGAAAGCAGTAGAAGAGGCATAGAACCGTCAGCACCAGAAACCAATGAGAGAGTGGAGGTAGAAGAATGAGACCCAGTCCACTCAATGCCACACACAAACAAAATGATCTAAATCACACATAAGATGTTGCACATGGATGAAATCATGGGGAAGAAACCCCTGAAGGATTTAAACCACATCCAATTGGTCTTGATGCAGATTCCATAAAGGGCACTACACAAGTTACAGGTGAGCATCTACCATGAGGTACAGTCTCATGCACACAAAAAATTAGTTGAGCTACAAAAAGTAACAAAGAAGCAGGAGGCGTTGGACAAATATTGGGAGAAGGACAAGATCGAAACTCAAGAGGAAAAATAACGCAGGAACAAACTGGAACAAAGAGTGGGAGGATTTTTTGAGAAACTTCCAAACACCGCGCAAGGATACGAACTCCCCATAGCAGAAAAAATCGATCAGATTGAGAATACCATCGAGAAATATCAGAAGGATCTCGAGACTCTCTGAGAGAAGATTACAACAACCACTCCACCAGCAGTGAAGGACAAAAGAAATAAGGAAGAAACAATGCAACTACAGAAGATAGAGCAGCAGGTTAGCACAACAACTGAATTGTTCGACAAAGAAGCTCAACTTTGGACAAGGTTAGAGGAGGATCCACAAGTCCAACGTTGGGACAAGGAAGAGGAAAGGATCAATGCAACTATCTAAGAGCTCAAGTAGAGGCAAAATACCATACCAATCCCATAACGAGTGAAAGGGACACAAGATATTAAGAAGATGCAAGAAGAACTTATCACTGCGCAAACATAGAAACAAGAGCACCAAGCTCAAATAGAGCCATTGCAGGAACAGGTAGCAGAAGTACTCACACAGGTAGAAGAAGATAAAACACAGATAGCATAGACCCAGGAAGAATGTGCAGGATTGTTGAGAAACGAAGTGGCAGTTTAGGTAGTGGACACCCTCAAGGAGAAGACCATGCAGGCATTGACAAAAGCAGAAGAGCTCAAGGAAAATTTCTATACGATCACCAAGGATATTGAGGAAGCTCAGAAGGATTAGGTGACTCAGGACGAGTCACATGTCAGTGTTGGGGGCCTATTGGCAGTAGGCCGAAGTGGAAATAAGGATGATCATGGGGAAAGAAAGTGTGCAAAAACTGAAGTAACAGCTGGAGGGAAACACAACACGCGCACATGTAAGAAAGCATGCACAAGGGAAGCGACAACTGGGAGGAAGAAAAAAATGTGCGCATGGAAGGAAGACCTAACGTCGGTAGGGTTAGGGTTTTTTTAATACATTGTAAATGGCTAAAGATCCCGATAGATATAAATATATATATGTAGGTATAATAGAGGGTTCCCATTTTTGTTGTGTAAGGTCGGTTCTTGATTAGTTTGTCTCTCTATTGTTCATGCTGAACATGTACAAGTTGATGCAATATGTAATATTGTGATGAACTATTTTGTAATATGTTGAGCTAAGAACAAAGGAGAGGAGGAAGATCTGAGGATTATATTGCAGGATGAGGAGCCCGATGAGATCTAGTTCACATCATATAGATCTTACCCATATGAGGAGAAGTGTAAGGATGCGACATGGAAGATGCATAACTACCATAATAGAATATAATTTTATTTTTCAGTATTTACTTTTGGATTTTGATTATTTTTCATAAGAACAAGGGGTGATAGTGCCACCCTTGCTTGAGTGTGTAGGCACAGGTTGTTCCAGAGATGACGAGGTTCTCATACGCTCTATGGTGAGTACATGTCCTTGAGTAGGAGCTCGAGTTTACCCCCATATACTAGGGGTAACTATGGATATCATATCTCAAAGCCCACAGTTAGCAGACATGGAGTTTCGAGAGACAAATTGACTAGCATAGCCCCACATGTCCCATCTTATTCATTGATGCACCATCATACATCACCAAAAAAAAAGCATTCATCACATCATCCTGGCCACAAAGGAAAATTGTTCTTGCTTTATGAGGTAATAAGTAGGGTATCATGGTAAGTGTCACCCTAATAATTGAAGCATTTGAACATGTTGCAAAGAATTATTTTTTGATTACAAAATGTTTTCTTGGAAATTATTCTTTTTTCCTTATTTGACCTTGGTGGGTGTCATTTCATATGAGTAAGTTGGTCACCCTTGGGGATAGGGTGTTATTTGGGGTCCCTTGAAGATTCATCATCCATTCCTTATCATACTTATCACCCTCCATGCTCTTTCCTTTTCGTTTCCTCATCTTTTGGGATTTTCAGGTGTACTGAACCAAGAAGGGAGTATACCTCATTTCATGAAAAGAAGGGGTTGAAGGCCCAGAGGGAATATAGATGGAAAAAGATAAAAGATAAAATCATAACCTTCTAGATGTTTTCCCAAAGAGGTCTTGAGAACGATGAAATTTTTCTCGTAAAAGAATTGAATACTTGGAGATTTCAGATTATATAGATGTCCCACTTGTTAAGGTATGTACACGCATGAAGTGCCCCTTTATTTCCATGCATATGGAACTCTATGTACCAATAGATTCAAGTGACATTGTGGAAATCCTTTCAAGTCTTATGTTACCCAATTGAAGTACCCATTTGTTCTGGACTTTATTTAATTAATGGAAAATAAATGGGCTTGGAAAAAGGATGCATTGAAAATGAAGGTTCATCACACCCTCTACAAAGGAACCCATAAATGAGACAATATGAAACCTTGTATGTCATGAACCCCATGCCTAGAGGTATTTCACACTCCACCTCACACTCATACATGAATTATATGGGTTTCTCTTGGAAAACAACCTTGACTTGAGGACCGCCTAGCCCAATAGAATGCCTTGACACCCCTCCCACACCTAAATTTAACAAATTGTATAACATATTTGAGAATTTGTTGATCTTGAAAAGGGGGGTTTAATGCACATGTTCAGTTGGATTGATTATTAGATGTGTCATACTTGGCATGATTCTTGTGACTTATAGATCCTTGGAGGGTTTACCTATTTGTCTTTGCAAAACCTTTCCCGATGGACATGTATTCATGAGGAGATGACTTGTTTGAACCTTCACAGGGGGCTTTGGATCCCAAGTATGGATGTAGAGACTTCACATTTGGGAAAATCTATTCATCACTATTGCGTAGGAGGTCATTGCCTTTGGATGAACTCTATCAGGCCTAGATGGAGGGATCCCACCTGGAATCTAGCCTTTGGAGGCTTGGACATCACTTACCTAGCCTATGACTTCACCATGAAGAAGGATAGGGTTTGATCATATTGAAGGAGGTTATGGCACAACATTTTGGCACATGTGGCATTGTTATTGGCCTTTGGAGGCCCAACGTTCCACTAAGAAACCTTAATGTTCCACATTGGATGCCCAATGTCACCCTAGAAGGGCATGATGTCACCCTTTGAGGGTCATTTTGTAAACAAATGAAATTATTTTTAGTTTTAATGAGAAAATTAAGAAGTAGGCTTGAATTTTTGAAAAGACACAACATTTGGATAATAAGTCTAGGATTTCACATATAAATATGTCTAGCCTAAATCACTTTTTACATGAATTTTCCTCACAAGAGGAATTTGGATTTGGAATTTTCTCCCTTTACGGGGTTACTTGGATGAATTACTAGTGCGCACCTCTTGGAGACTTGCTTCGGATATCTTTTTGGTGATTTGTGGTGGAAAGTTCTACAACTAGGTGTTTATTGCTTGATTATTCTTGGTGAGGTAAGTAGAATATGCAATCTATTTTCATGCTTTGAATGGTTATGGTGTATTTTACTTCTTCATGTTTAAGATTATAAAATTATTTTCTCTTAAACCCTAGGAGAGGGACATAAGGTGTTTCTCCCTCTCTCTAGTTCTTCCCACTCATTAAAATTGTCAAAGTTATCTTGCATAGGGTGGGATTCTAAAGACCTAAAACAATAACACTTTAGAAGAATTATTCTAGATGCTAATTGCATAAATATATTTCAATAGTCTAAGGAAAGATAGAGTCACAAGGGCCTAAAAGTGCTTATTCTCTAGATGAATTTGTCTTCAAGACTTGAATTCTTGAGGCCTTGAAGTGCTAACACCTTTAGAATTCATCTATTTTTTCCTTTGACAAGTATTATCAATTGATTTCTCCAAGTTATTGTGCTGCTATATTTGACTCCATAATCCCTAAAGGAACTAGTTTGTACATTTCTCTTATTTAGGGATTGACCAAACAAATTTTACACTCTCTTCTTTGAATCTTTTACTAACTAATTCTAACCCTAGTTTATCTTGAATTACTAATTTTGTGGTTGTTGTTGCAAAACACTAGTACAACCAACTTAACTGCTATTGATTTGATGCATTATTAACTCTAATTGATAGATAATATTACCAAAATTTCTTGTAACCATTACTAATCGATATATCTGGTAATTGCTAAGTTTTCATTATGTTTTCAAGCATTTATGAAGTATATTTCTTGTAGTTGTTGTAAACTTTTACATTTCTGCAATTTTATATCAGCTAGCTTATTTTTACATTTGTCTATTGTATTTTTAGGCTTTACTATCATTTTGGTACTTGTAATTTCCATATATATTATCTATTGTTCTTGTTCCAGGAAGGTACACAAGTTACTCTTCATTTTCCTCAATCTCTCAGACATAGACCTTGTGATTTTGGTAACCAATGAGAGGGGGTATAAACTTGACCATAACCTTAGCTTTCCAACCCTTTAGGTTACCAGGGATGCCTCCCTTGGGATAAACCTTACCTATCCATAAAACGTGGGGAGTTCCTATTAAGGTGACAATGATAGGTTATCCTGTAGTTATGCCAATTTCCCTTACTTGTATTTGTTGGTTGTGGAGCCTGATTATCTTCCTGATTCAGAGATCTTTTACCTTCAGCTGTGTTTATACCCCATGAATTATTTACACCCTAGAAGTATGTACACTCTTCCATGTGGGGGAGTGTAGAGGGGGGGGTACCCCCTCTGCGGGGTCCGGAGGGGCTATCCCCTCGACTGGGGGGTCTGGGGGCAAGAGGCCCCCCAGCGAGGGTTTGGGGGCGAAGCTCCCGAAGGAAAAATTGCCTTGTAAATGTATATTGTAATTTCATTGTAAATCTGGACCATTCATTATAAGGTCAGAAATCTAACGATAGAGATTATGTTAGGGTCTTTTGTCTTATAAAGCAACCCTCTTTTATGAGGGAAATGTATTGTGCCTATGGTTGATGGCAAATATTGTATTCTAAGATAGGAGACTGTGAGAGAAAGAAGAGGAAGTTACAGCGGGTTTGTTGTAGGTTATATCCCTTCATATGATGGATAATAATAAAGGAAGGACCTGACAATTTCTCTGGTGGACATAGCCCACACTGGGTGAACTAGGTAAATCTGTGTCTTTATTGTATTATGTATCTTTTGTGTTTTGTTTCCGCATTTGTTTTATTTTATTGCTCCACGGTCCTTCTTTTCTAACAATATTGGGATTTGGACAAGTACAAATTGTGAAATAACATTTTTTCATTGTTGCTGGGGAGAATTGAGTAAATTTTCCTCAACAACACATATTTGGTGAGATTTTTCCTGAAACCCTTATCTTACAAAGCTTAACTGGAAATTCCACTGAGGGTGATTCCCTCACTTCATTAGATAATTTCAGAAAGATTATCTGGTGACTCCATTGGTGACAACCTAATAATAGAAAACCATGGCTTCTTCATGGGACCCAGGTGATATTTTAAACCCTTATAAATTATAAAAATCTCAGGTTACCCTCGGCGAATGCCTGCAAGGTATGAGAAAAGAATACCAAGGTTCACTGGTAATGATGTAACCTCGACTGAAGAGGATATGGATAATTTTTGGGCTTTCTTCCAAATCAATCCGGTGAGTGATGATGTTGAAGACTTGGTGATGAAAATCTTTTCATCCACTCTTTATGATGATGCTAGAGTATGGTATGAGGGTCTCCCTAATAAATGCATCAATACCATGGACCGATTTGAGTAAAACTTCTTGAACAAATGGTTACCTCACAAGATGTTTCCCACCCTGGACATTCAACATATTTTAGGGTACTTGTTGAGACCATTTTTTGTTTCCATGCTTTCCTTCCACATTCTATTTTCCCTACTTATTTACTCCATTTATTTTCCCTCTTCTACACCTTCCCTTATTCCAATTTTCTTTTATCCCTTTTTGGTTACTATACTTAGTCATATTTCATTTTCGCGGGTTCGTGGGATCACAGGTTGGTTGGATTTAATTTCCACCCACTTACTTATTTCATAAGTCCATTTTAACACTTAGTAATATTTAGTTTCGTGGGTTCGCGGGTTCGAAATTTCACTCTCCATTTTTTGTGAGCTTCACTTTGCACCCCAAGTTTTGTGTTCTAGATTTCGACCATTAGCCTTGTCGCAGGTGTCAAGCTCCAAAGTATTTAATTTGTCTTGCATGTGAGTCCGACCGACTGTTCCTCTACACTTAGTGTATTTTTTATCATCTATACAACCACAAGTTGGCAGGTTCCCGAAAATCCTATATTTGAATTCTCTCTCGCTTGTCCCCACCCTTTTTGTTTCTTTTCCCAATACGCATTAAGTATTGTTTAATTCTAACAACTGTTGTGTAGGCCTTGAAAAGATCATCATTAATGGAGAAAGGCTTGAGGAATTACTTATTAAATATCATTAAATATTCATTTTCCAAGAGATTAAAATATCATTATCTTTCCGAAAAGATTTATTTGATATTATTATCCAGCTGAAGATATAGTTTTGTCAACCTATGGCAACATCAGCTAGGCAACAATTTTGTGGTGACACTATGAATATATTTGGTCATGAAGACCAAAAATTCCAGTGGTTGAGAGAATATTTTTATTATTCCTCTCCTCCTACAAAGAAAGATGTATTTTAGACATATGGAATCGTTCATGCTGGGTGTGTTCCTGAGGTTCTTGATTGTAAGGAAATCGTTGCATAGTGTGTGGACAAGTATGTACCAAGTCAAAGAATTATGCAGCTCCAGGATAATTCTCTGATTTCTCTTTCACCTCAAGTTTTTAGCAAGATGTTAAAGCTTCCAGAGCCGACTCTTACTTTCAAAGGTGAATATTGCAAAGAATTATTGAAGAAATATAACAATGGGCTTGGCCTCTTGCTGGAATATTTGGAGAATCTTGCATCTGTCCCAATAGACATAACCAGAATCTAGGTTGAGTCTTTACAAAATACCTATCAAGAAATTAAATGGATATTTACCAGGTTGACAAGTCAGGAAAACATTGCTTCTATCTCTCGCATGATTTTATATATTATGTATTTTACAGTACAAGAACAAGCCATTTTTTATTGGGGAAAACTCATTTCTATGAAAATATTCTATCATTTATCACACTATAAAAGGACAAAAAAATATTTATGGCCTCTTGATTGATATTTTCTATTGTGCATTGTTGTCAATTCCCAAACTTAACCATCAATAAGCGGGTGAATTGCGAAACTGATCCAGTTACCTTTTGGTATCAAGCATTATGGAGGCATAAGACCCCTCCATTTTTTTATGAAGTTTATAATAATTTTTGTTTGGTATTCAAAAATCTTTTGTTTGGCAAAAACAATCCAAGGATATCTAATCAAGATACCATATTTTTAGAGAAAAGGGGGAAAATAAAGAAAATGGAGAATCACAATATCCTAAGGATATTTTTCTCGAAAGAGAATCCTTCTTTTCTCCCATATCATGTATCTAATAAACTATTTATTACATAGGTGGCAAGGCAATATAACTTCTGGTTACATTTTTTCCATGAAAAAAGGAAAAAGAAGTTTATTCCCCTACCATGGACTATTGGAGAGTTCATGTCCAGAAATATAAATAAAATTGATGAATTTGCAAATCATTTTAACAATGTGAGTTTAAAGTATGATGAAAGGATCAAAGGTTTTGATCCGAACAAAATCTTTGGTGGGCATATGCTTTCAGTGAGGTTCAGTAAATCCTTCATTCAAATTGTCTTAAATGAAGAAGAAGAGGGTAACAACCAAAGCACTCCTATACATAATGTTGGCGATTTAGAAACATTACTTAATAGTAATGATCTTTACAAGAAAAGAGGAAAAGGTCCCAGTGAAAGAAGTGGTCAATCCCAAATTATTACTCCTAAGAATACTACATCCAGGAGAAGTACTCTATTGGCCCACCCAATCAAAAAGATTGTCAACAATAGTTCTAGTGGAGGGGGAAAAAAGAATCCTCCCCCTGGAAAAATTGAGAGTTCGCACAAGTTTCCTATGAGAAAGAAAAGAAAAAACTTAGTGCAAGAGAAAGAAGATAATCTTATAGAAAATGGCATCCAAAGTTTTTCCTTGGAAGATATGGAACTAGAAGTAGACATTGAAAAAATATTTCCTGCAATAGAACAACAAGATCATATGGCTTAGCAAGATTCTTTATTGGAAGTCATTGGAAATGAGACCTTTAGTGAAGAAGAATCCTTCACTTTTCAAAGTGTTGTTTTTGACAAAGAATCTAAAAAGTTGATTGTAGAAAGAAGTGACCAGAAGAATAAAAAGTGAAAGTCCCTCTTAGAGGTCGACCTAAAGTATATGCGACCGTCCCATATTTCAAAAATCCATAGGGAAATCGAGGACGTGCTCAACGAATCTATTGATGCTTTAGAGGCTGAGAATGCCAAATTAAAATAGAAGATCAAATAATTTGAGACTTCCTTGATGCCTCTTCCAATGTTGTCCAATCCTTTGAAAATGGTCAAACCAACTACACCCGGTATTAAGTTAAAGAGATAATCAATTTTTCTCTCAGCAGTCCAAAGTTATGTTGAGAAAAATATTAAAAAGAGAATGTCATTGGTAATAGAAGGATGGGAGGTATCAAAAAATATTGTTTCTTTCGGTTCAAGGGACCATGCATTTCATGAATATATCCAAGATGATTTAAAGAATGAAGAAGGATTCTACATAGATGTTGTTTTACCATTTGGGATAAAAGTCTCAAACATGATAGAATTGAAAAGGAGAGAAGAGGATTTTCCTTCTCGAAGTCGAATTAAACATCTGAATGCATCTTGGAAAGAAAATATAAAGAATTTGAGTAACATTGTCCAAGAATGCAGCGAAGCCATAGTGAAAAGAGAACAATTATTCAGAAGGCTCGGAGAGATATATTTGGAAGGAAGCATTGATGAGGTACAATATCCTAAGTGAATTCTTAATTCAATTTTTATGACAAGGAAAACATTTGATGAACAAGTGGACATATTAAAAGGATTATCAGTTGAAAAATTTAATGGCATAATTGAATATGATGAAGAAGAGATAGATAATTGTTGGTTGATTATTCTATAAAAAATCAAGATATTGAGGAGGAAATCCATGGAATTTCTCATGACCTAAGATATTTAGAAGGTGAATTGTTTAATATCAAAATTAGGCATGAAATAAATGTTGCACCAATGGAAAGTTACATTGAAGATTGGTTTAAGAAGGAAATTGATAAATTAACTAAATAAGTCTAAGAAAAAATAGCTGAGATGGTTCCTATAACCCTCAACGAGGAGAATTAAAGGACAATAGAAAGTAAGTAAAGGGAGAGAGACCCTCATAGTTGTAATACCCCAAGGCCGATCCCAGTTGAAATTGTAAATATGTTTTATAGGTTGGTGAGAAAAGTGATTATAATCTAGGAGGCTTATGTTTTGAATTAGGCTGAAGAGCCTAGATGCTAAAGGCCAATAAGCCTATTTTTGTATATGTAAACACTCATAGAATTAATATAATACATCGTTGTGTGTAGAATGACCATGATAAAAGAGTATGGGGGACTAAACTCCACTGGGAAGGGAAAGGGACGGCTAAGATTCTAGGAAAGGGGCTAAGCTAGAGGAATGATTTCAAAAGGAATATTATAATATTATTCCTAAAGGTTATGGTGAGGATAATTATTTTATCCTAAGTTCTTATGGGAAGGTGAATGAATCACAAGTGGAGAGAAATGAGCTCCAGGAGAGCCATGTTCCATCAAGGGTGCATGAAAATATATGTGGTGAAATTAGACTATTTTCCCATCCTTCCCCATTCACTCACACAACCATTGACCCCAACAGTGGAATATCTCAATGCCTCATGCACACCATCAACAATGTTCTCGTACATTTCTTGTTATGCACAATGCACTTGTACTTTGCCTAAGACTGTACTGTGCCTTACTTGAATGTTGTTCCTGCCAACACAGTTCCTTTCCTGAGCGTGGTTGTTCTCATTACTTGTTCCATACTGAAACTTTGCTGCTTCCATCACCCATACCTAGTTGACTTAAGAGCTAGAGATAAGCGGGTTGTCAGGCCCATGAGCATCTCTCTCCAGGTGAGAGAATTGTTGGGAAAGTGAATTCCTACAGGATCCCAACTGCAACTACAATGCTCAGAGACTTCTTGTCGGACTTGTTGCTGAAGCCATGGAAGGGAACCGTGACAGTTGAAGGACTATTCAATAGAGAAGGGGAACACTTCTTGGGGTGGGACATGCATGTGGGGAATTAGAGGTTGTAGGTTGTTAGTGTGAGTTGGATCCTGGGAAAAAACCATTCCTGTTAACTATGTAACTTCATGTTGCCTTGGCCTAGTTAGGAATCCCTTTACTCGAGTGGAGTTTAGTCCCAACTCGGGGGTGACCCACTACTGAGAGTCCTGAGCAGCGTGGTATAAGATTGGGAGGATCATGGAAGGTCTTCAAGTAGTTGGTGGTCTTCTATAAAAATATAAGTATCAATTATGTGTTCATCTTCATGTTGTGTATTTATATATGTCTTTATATTTATGAGCATTTCCTGTGTATGATGTATGTATAGGATTACTGTTATTTTCACATGAATCTGTGTATTTGAAGAATGTATTTGTCAGTTTAAGTTTTATATATTTGAAGTTCTACAAGAGTTTCTATGTGGCATATCCCAATAGGTCTATGGGTGGGTATGTTACATATCATACAATGAAAGTATATAGAGAGGTGGCATGACACGACCTAAAGGTATCCAGGTATGTTACAATTAGGTATAAGAGCTCTAGTTTTCAACACTGAGCCTAGATGGGCCATGTAAGTGGAAATTGAAGCAAACATTTTAGAGTGAAATGATTTTAAAATGGACAAAATTCAAGTTTCAGAGCGTCCATGAGTGCCAAGAGGGCATTGAGAGCACACCTTCATTGTGTTTGAAAGATCAGGAGGTGTAGTAGTGCAGAAAAATTCAATGACCGTAGGATATGTTAGGGAAAGGTTTAAATATTTCACAACCTTCAGATCTGGGAAAATAAGCATGACGGTTAACCCCTTCAAGTCCTCCAGACTTCATTGCTTCGACAATTTTTAAGACTTTGACAAATGGAGGCAAAATCCATGAAGCTCTGAAGTCCCGTAGTGAATCTACACCATAGATGATTCAGGATAAGGCAAAACATTGGATCCCCCAAATGGTTAGGAAGTTCAGAGTTTGGGAAAATTTAGTTCTGGTTGGGTGGGGTGGAGTTTTCTTGAAGTCCTGAAGTCTGGAACCAATCTGGACTGTTCATGTTCGGGGACATGTGTCTAAATATTAGGAAGTGTTTGTATTTTTGACGTTCGACAGCTCCAAGGTGGGGTGGTGGTCAGAAACAAAATCCTCTGAAGCCCAAAGTGTCGAAGTCCTGCAGCATCGAAGAAAAGTGGAACTGATCGAGAATTTAAAAGTTTGGAGATCAAGAGTTTTAAAGTGTGCAAATGAGAATTTTTTTGAAGCCCCGAAGCCCCTAAGTTCCAATGCTCTAGAGAACAATGTTCGGGAGTTCAAAAGTTCGATGTTCAGGTGTTTTGATGTGCTCTAGTGTGGGATTCTCTAAATTCCCAAAGTCCCAAAGTCTCAGAGTGTCAGAATGATGCAACATGATGACTTCACCTAGAGTGACGTGGACCTATTGGGAAATTGGGGGCTAGAGAAAAAGGGCTAGTTCCCGGAAATTGTTTTAAATAAAAAAAGGGGCTTGGAAAAGGATTATGTGGGGTACCGATTTGTACATATATGCACCCAAAGAAGTAAAGAAGGTCTGTAAACCTGAAGAGAGCATCCAACATAGATCCAAGAGCCAATTCAGCTCAGAGAAAGAAGAAGAATTGTATAGGGATTACCTCCCAAGAAGCACAATTGTTCAAATATCCATAACTTTCTGCTCAAGACTCAGAATTGAGCAAGAGAGCATTCATTTGAAAGATCTTGGAAAATATAATATAAGTGTTCACGCATAAAATTGAGTTGAATATTCAGTTTCTTAGAAAATCATAAGAAAGAAGTATGATATATTATTGAACCAGAATGGTTCATATTTTCATGAAATTGTTGAGATAGTTAGCCTAACAAAATTCTGTTGGTTGCACATTTTGCATAATTAACAACAACTAGATCAGATCAGGATCAACACAGAGTGCATAGGGATGGAATATACATAGGGGGCTTACAGTCAGGAATATGAGATCAAAGGGATGTATTTCCATGTGGGTATTGAAGGAACAAACTCCAATGGTCATGGAGAAGGAATGGATGAAAACATGAATATGGTAGAGACCGTTAAAAATTTGCAAAAAGATGTCCAAATTCATAAAGATAATAATGAAAGGCTTATAAAATCCAAGAATCAATAAGAGGACTTTAACATGAAGTTAATGCAGAGCCTGGACATAATTGAAAAGAAATTGGATAAGGAGAATGACTCAATAAAATCAGGAAGCCACAGGTCTCCTGATGAGAAAGGAAGAACAAGGAGTGTTAGAATACATCACCATCACTCCCTAAGACATTCCAATAGGAGAGAACACATCATATCAATTACATCCCCTGTTAGGAAGCATCATAAGAGGTCTGGGGAGGATGAGCTATGAGGAGAAATGAACAAAATCAAACCTCCTACATTTGATGGTGAGCACAAGAAGGCTGAAGATGTAGAGACATGGCTGCTAGGGATGAGAAAGTACTTTCAATTGCATAATTATTCTTCACATCAAGAAGGAAGAATTGTTATCTATCAAATCAAGGGAAAGACATCCATGTGGTGGGACCAACTTGTGCAGGTACAACACATTAAATAGAAAAATGTTACTTGGAAGGAGTTCAAGAAGTATTTTCGAAATCAATACTTGACTAAGAGATATTATGACAAGAAGGTGAAGGATTTATTTTAACTCAAGCTAGGGAGTATGACCATTGATGTATATAAAAGAAAAATTTTAGAACTATTAAAGTATGTCTCCTTCATCAAGGATGAGACAGTTAAGATTCAGAGGTATTTTAGTGGGATGTCATCATTCATCAGTGACAAGATACAATATTTTGATCCCAAGACTTTGAATGAGATCATAAGGCGAGCTAAATTCCTATATGATCAGCATAAAGGAAGGCCAACTTTCCAAAAATCTTGGGAAGACAAGAAGAAGTTCAAGGTGGAACAAAGGAAGAAGGGGAATAACCCACCATTCTTCAGAAATAATCCTCAGGGACAACCAGCTTCTAGAGAGCCAAGAACAATTGAGACAGGTGGGAAAATGCTAAGGCATCCACCTATTCAATGTTGGGGTTGTTAGGGAAATCATATGTATAGAGATTGTTCTGACAAAAGTGAAAAAGTGAGAGCTATTCACAATGTACAACAAGATGAAACAATGGAGGACATGGGAAGGAATGTACCTAGGATCTATGTAGCCCTAGACAACAAACAAGTTGATTTATAGTCACACATGATTAAAGTGGAAGGTATGATCAACAACCAAAAAAATGCAATTTTAATTGATTATGGAGCTATTCATAGTTATATAGATCCTAAGATGGTGGAAATATTTCGTTTGCCAAGAAGAAAACATGGAAAATATTGGTTGGTGCAGTTGGATACCGGAGCCAAAAGAAAAGTTAATGAGATGGTTAAGTCATGTCTAGTGGACATGAATGGGATGAGCACCAAGGCAGATTTGAACATCTTTCCTTTAGGATCCTATGACTTTCTAATTGGTATGGATTGGTTGGAACATCACCATGTTATCCTAGAATGTTATAATAAATCATTTACATGATGGGATGGAGAAGGGAACCTAAGGACAGTTAAGGGAATTCCTAAGGTAGTAACTATCAGAGAAATCTCAAAATTGCAGCTGAAGAAATTTTACAGAAAAGGATGTCAAATATTTGCATCTCATATGGAAGAAACACCTGGTATTGAAGATTATGCAGTCCCAAAAGAGTTTGAGGATGCATTTAAAGAAATACCAGGATTACCCTCTAAAAGAGATATCGATTTATCTATAAATATGATGACCGGAGCAACTCCAATATCGAAGACCCCTTACAGGATGAGTACACCAGAATTAAAGGAGTTGCAGATGCAACTTGAAGAGCTTCTGAAGAAGGGGTATATATGCCCAAGTGTGTCACCTTGGGGTGCTCTAGTATTATTTGTGAAAAATAAATATGGAACATTGATACTTTGTATTGACTTTAGGAAATTGAATAAAGTAACAGTAAATAAATGTATCCTTTTCCAAGGACTGATGACCTATTTGATGAGTTGAAGAATAAAAAAGTATTCTCCAAGATTGATCTTAGGTCGGGTTATCACCAGGTAAAAATTAAATATGAATACATCAACAAGACTGCTTTCAGAACAAGGTATGGACATTATGAGTTCACAGTGGTGCAATTTGGGTTATCGAATGCACCACATGTCTTCATGTGTTTAATGAATGGTATTTTTAGAGAATACTCAGATAAGTTTGTCATTGTATTTTTGGATGACATTCTTATAAATTCTAATTCGGAAGAAGAGCATGAGAACCACTTGAAGATGGTATTACAAGTATTAAGGGAGCATTAGTTGTATTCCAAATTGAGAAAGTGCTCATTTATCAAAACCAAATTCATTATTTGGGGCACATCATATATAAGGAAGGGAGAGTAGTGGATCCTGTAAATATTGAGGCCATTAGAGGATGGTCAACACCTAATAATGTAAGAGAAATCAGATCATTCATGGGCCTTGCTAGATACTATAGAAAATTTATTGCAGGATTCTCAAAGATTGCACACCCGATTACTTCCTTGCAAAAGAAGGGAGTGAAGTTTCAGTGGAAATTGGAGTGTGAAAGCAGTTTCCAACACTTGAACAAATTATTAACCAGTGCTCCAATTTTAAGGATTGCATATCCAAATGAAGACTTCATTGTATGCACAGATGTATGAAAAGAAGGACTTGGTGAGGTCCTAATACAAAATGGATTTATTGTATGGAATGAATCAAGGAAGTTGAAGGAGCATGAAATACATTATGTCACTCATGATTTGGAGTTGGCAGCCATAGTACATGCCATGAAGAAGTGGAGGCACTACCTTGTGGGAAAAAGGTTCGAGCTGAGGACAAACCATAATGGTATGAAATATTTATTTGATCAGACAACTCTAAAATGCTAGGTAGAGCAGGTGGTTGGAATTTCTCATTGAATATGACTTTGATATAAAGCATATCAAAGGGAAAGAGAACAATGTGGATGATGCACTCAGCAAAAGAGTGCATGAGTTGCATGCTACAACCATCAACATGTACTGATATGATTTGAAAGACAAAATCTTAGAGGCTGCAAAATCAGATTTGCAATACATGGAAATGGTAACAAAGTTACAGTAAGGTATTTTGCAGCAGAGAAATGAAGACTACAAGCTAGGGAATGATGAAATTATTAGGTACAAAAGAAAAATTTATGTAGCCAATTCTTGAGAATTAAAAAATATGATATTGAGAAAAATGCATAACGTACCTTATATTGGACACCGAGGGTATTAGAAAACTATTGCAGTTGTCAACAGTCAATATTATTGGCCAAACATGAAGAAAGAAGTTATTGATCACATTGCCAAATGTTTTGAGTGTCAAAAGGTCAAGGATGAGCATATACACCCAGTTGGGTTTCTGCAGCCATTAGCCATCCTTGAATGGAAATGTGAAGTGATAACAATGGACTTCATTACCAAACTTCCTAGAACAAGAAAACAACATGCTTTTATCATGGTAGTGGTGGAAAAACTTACCAAAGCTTCCCATTTCATTCCAGTGAATCTTACTCACAAGGAAACTAACGTTGTTGATATTTATATGAAGGTAATTTCTCGATTGCATGGTATACCCAAGACAATTGTGTCTGACCAAGATCCAAAGTTTGCATCCAATTTCTGGAAAGGATTATTCAAAGTATTTGGAACAAATATGAATTTTAGCACAACTTATCATCCAGGATCAGATGGGTAGGCAGAGAGGGTGAACCAAGTGATTGAGGATATGTTGAGGATGTATATGATAGATAAACCATCAAAATGGGAAGACTACCTACACTTGTTAGAGTTTTATTATAACAATAGGTACCAAGAATCTCTAAAGATGAGCCCATTTGAAGAACTTTATGGTAGAAAGTTCTACACACCTGTAAGTTGGGACAACCCAGTAGATAGATCAATGGTTGGGCTAGAACTAGTCAAGGAAATGGAAGAACAAATGTCAAAAATAATGCAAAATTTAAGGGTTGCTCAAGACAGGAAGAAAACATATGCTGATAAGGGAATAATTCATAGGGAATTTAAAGTGGGTGATAATGTATTCTTGAAAGTGAAGGACAACAAAAGTTCCCTTAAGTTGGGAAATTGTTCCAAGTTGGAAGCTCATTATTTTGGATCATTTGAAATCCTAGAGAGGATTGGGCCTATAGCTTATATGCTTGCATTACCTGCATCAATGCCTATTCATAATGTATTCCAAGTATCATTGCTCAAAAATTATATACCTGATGTTAATCATGTTATTGATTGGAATGTGATTCGGGTGGAGCAAGAAGGCACTTTTCAAGTGCATATGGTGTGCATATTGGACTGGAAGATCAAGGAGCTCCATAATCGATCCATAGAGATAGTAAAGGTCCATTGGACCTAGTACAGTACTAAGGATGCAACTTGGGAGAACACAGATGTTGTGTGGGAACAATACCCACATTGTTTTGAACATTTTTGAAAGTTTTGGTTGTATATGTGTGTATGTATATATATATATATATATATATATATATATAATTCACTAAGGACAATGGATAAATAGGGGGAGGGGAATGTAATACCCCAAGGCCTAGCCCAGTTGAAATTGTAAATATGTTTTATAGGTTGGTGAGCCAAGTGATTATAATCTAGGAGGATTGTGTGTTGAATTAAGAAGGAGAGATTAGATTCTAAAGGTCAGTGAGCTTATTTTTTTATATGTAAACACTCATAACATTAATATAATACATCGTTCCATGTAGATCTACCACGATAAAAGAGTATGGCGGACTAAACTCCACTAGGAAGGGAAAGGGAGGGATAAGATCCTAGGACTTATCTCAAAAGGAATATTATAATATTATTCCTAAAGGTTATGGTGCAGATAATTATTTTATCCTAAGTTCTTATGGGAAGGTGAATGAATCACAAGTAGATAGAAGAGAGCTCCAGGAGAGCCATGTGTCATCAAGGGTGCATGCAAATATATGTGGTGAAATTAGTTTGTTTTCCCATCCTTCCCCATTCACTCATGCAACCATTTACCCCAATAGTAGAATCTCTCCATGCCTCACGCACACCATCAATAGTGATCTTGTACATTTGTTGTTATGCACAATACACTTGTACTTTTCATGAGCCCGTATTGTGCCTTACCTGAATGTTGTTGCTACCAACACAGTTCCTTACATGAGTGTGGTTGTTTCCATTACCTGTTTGATACTAGAAATTTGTTTCTACCATCACCCATACCTCGTTGACTTAAGAGTTGGATAGAAGAAGTAGGTTATCAGGCATGTGGATTGAAGAGGCGAGTTGTCAAGCCCCTGAGAAACTCTCTCCAAGTGATAGAAATGTTTGGAAAGTGAATTCTTGCGGGAGCCCAACTGCAACTATAGTGCTCGAATATTTCCTATCATGCTTGTTGCTGAATCCCTGGAAGGGAAGTGTGGAAGCTGAAGGATTATTGAGTAGAGAAGGGGAACACTTCCTGTGGTGGGACAGGTAGGTGGGGAATGAGAGGTTGTAAGTTGTTAGTGTGATTTGGATCATGGGAAAAATCCCTTACTATTGATTTTGTAACTTCCTGTTGCCTTATCCTAGTTAGGAATCCCTTTACCCGGGTGGAGTTTAGTCCTAGTTCGGGGGTGACCCACTGCTGAGAGTCTTGAGCAACGTGGTCCAAGGCTGGGAGGATCGTGGAAGTTCTGCATGTAGTTGGTGATCTTCTATAAAAATACAAGTATCAATTATGTGTTCATCTTCATGCTGTGTATTTATACATGTCTTTATATTTATGGTTATTTCCTGTGTATAATGTATGTATAGGCTTACTACTATTTTCACATGAATCTGTGTATTAGAAGAATGTATTTGTCTGTTTAAGTTTTATATATTTGAATTTCCACAATATTTTTTGTGTGGCATAGCCCAACAGGTCTATGTTTGGGTATGTTACATATTAGAGCATGAAAGTTTATAGAGAGGTAGCATGACCCGGCCTAAATGTGGTCGGGTATGTTACAATAGTCTTGATACTCTGTCATCGCCCACCATCTTCTCTCCATAACTCACTTATTGTTTATATTTACTTTTATGGTCCGTGAGAGCTCTGATACAAGTCCTCAGGACAAATGCATTTTAATTTCAAAGCTTTTTAACAGACTTTAATATTTTTTCATAGATCCCAAGAGACCTAATTCGAGATCAGTTTTGACGGTGTTTTATAACTCTGAGTTTTTATTATAAAATATTTGATATTGATCTATCATTTTATTCATTTGAACTCCACATGTGTCTACTCTATTAAAATTCTCTTATGCGTATGGACCACTTTATTTTATTTTTATATGTGATAAAAAATATTTAGGTTAACTATGAAGGACATGAATAAATTTTGCTTATTTTTTCCAAATATGTGATGTGTGAGGTTCCTAGTCATCTCTTAGGAATTCTCTTTAAAATAAAATATTTTATTTTCTGCAACTTTTATATTTTCTTTGAATGCCACAGTGGACTTTCTCAAAGTCCTATATCATTTTGGAAATCTAGAATTCAAAGAGTATCATAAAACAAAGAGGAGTACCACCTCTATAAAAACATAGGAGGATTTGTATTTGTATCCTCGTGAGGTTGCCGTTTTGGTCCTATTAGACTCAAGCATCGACATTTTTTGCGACCATATTGGGGATCCAACTGAAAATTTGAAATTTGGTTTAGCATATTTTGAAAAATACATGAATTTGCCTTAGGCTGATCAACCCCAGTTAGAAATTGGATTGAATAGTCAATGAAGTATTTTGCAATAATTATATAATTTGGTAATAACAACAAATGAGACCAGGGAAGAAATGGAAATATATTGGTAGACATTGGTCCAAGAAGAATAAAGAGAAATCCTCCGAAGACAAAGGAGAGAGGAATGACAAGACTGAAGAGATGAAAGACAAGCTCGAGGAGCACAAGAACAAGGTCAAAATTGAAGTTGGACGAATAAAAGGGCTCTATTACTAGAAGTAAATGCAATAAACTGTGTATTCTAGGAAGTGAAAAACACATTCCTGAAATACCTCCAGATATGGTAGGAAGAAATGAAGAGAGACATGAATAACCAAGAGAAGAACCACAAAGAGAACCTCGTGAAGAAAGATAAGGAGGTGGAGGAGGTGGTGAAAGAAATCAAGAAGGGTGAATATTTGGAAACTAAACAAGATTAAGAGATTCCCCCCTCGATCTTAGAGGTGAGAAACATGACCTATCTATTCTCCCTAAGGGCACTCTGAAATAATTTTCTGGAGATGGAACAATTAGTGCCAAAAGACACCTTGATTTATTTCTAGATGTTTGTGATTTTCATCGCGTTGAATATGATGATGTGATGGTAAGGTTTTTTCTTCAAACCTTATCAGGATGAGCTGAAGAATGGTATACAAGATTACCCACTAGATAAATTGGTTCATTCAATGACCTTGAAGCCATGTTTTTGCCTATGTTCGCTCCCCCAATTTCATATGATACCCTTCTCACTAATTTCACCTAGATTGGTTTAAGGAAGAATGAGAGAATACGATATTTTAATCTCATATTCAATAAAAATATAAGTAAGATTCCAAAAGATGAAAGGCCGAATTACCTAGTAACACTTGGTTGTTATAAGAATGTGATTCCCCCAAATACATCCCAAATGGATACCTTGGAGGAAGCAATGATTAAAGCCAAACAGATGGAATAAATTGTGATTGATATGGGTTTTGACCCTGATATTATCCTGGGAAAAATATAGAGGTCGTTGGGAATCTTGAGTATTGATGATCAAGGAGCCTCTAGTTCAAGAAGGAACGAAGAGAAAAAGCCACGATCGATTGTTAGCAGGAAAACCCCCTTTAACTACACTAGGGTTCAAGATGTAGACATAGTGAATAACCATCTAAAATTTAATCAATTTTATATTCTACCAAAATCATACCAAAAATGATGTAAATAAAGAAAAGAAAGAAAAAATCGAGTAACTATACCTCTAATCCCACGCCTGGTGACGATATCCTCATGCTTGGAAGTTCCACTGAATACATGTCTCCTCCCAGGTCTGACCTGCATCCAAGCATTGAAAAACAAAGAAATACGGGCATGATATTCCATATATAAGTTAGGGTTAGATGCTAGAATGTCAAGTACAAATCAATAATCTACTCAAGACACCATCATTTGGGACAGGAAAATGTGATTCTTTTATTCATAATACAAAGATTATACCTTACAATTTGAGTCGGCTACCGTTTCGTGAGCCTATATTGGGCTCCTCTTCACCATGCTCCAAGTGCACCTTGTATGAAATTCTTGTCTCAACCTTCTGATCAATTCTATGGAAGGGAATGGGTTAAATGGAGGAAGAAGGGTTGATGAGGGAATTTTGAGGCAATTTCTCACAAAAGGAAACAATATCTTGGGCAAGGAGGGGAAGTGAATTTGGGAAGAGTTTCACAGTTCTTATGATTATATGTGAAATGAGACCCCAAAACCACCTTTTATATGACAAAAGGATGGTTATTTGGTTGGGTGATGGGCGATAGTAGGTGGATTAGTTGGGAAACTTCCAATAGCCTGTAAATTTCAACGAATTCCTTGCAACTTTTTATTTTTTGCAACTTTTGCAAGTATACATAGGCTATAATGGTGCAACATGCATATGTACGTGAGTTGTAGTGGTGTAGCAAGCGTATGTACATGGGTTGTAATGGTGCAGGGCATGTACATCCTCTAAAAAATGTTTTTTTAAGAAGAGCTTCTCAACATTGCTTTGGAAAAATATGCAAGTAAAAGGGCCAAGGCCATGTGTGCATGAGTAGAGAAATTTAGGGCTATAACAGATTCCACCTAATGTGTGAGGTCAGAAGAGAAACTCATGGCCGAAATACATTACAATATCTTCACCGATGTACAAAATCGAGTGAGCCTAGGACCAGAGTTTGGGAGGTGCCATCTGCAAAACAACAAAAATGTCTCTCTGAGGAGGGCATACCCATGCTCGGGATGAACTAAATCATGGCTACCAATAAAATACATTGCAGATCCATGTCATATAAATATATAAATTTTATCCGTGAGTAATACACAATGGATCTACATCTCAAAATCAGTCAAAGATATAAAAGTAGAGTATCCATATTCAAAAAGCTAGTGATGCCTGATGGATGTAGATGAGGTCTTCATAGCTCGAGCAACAAATTCAAGATCTTAAAAAATCAGCTAGGAGTATAATGGGAGTGCATAACTCACTAACCTGAGGTCTTCAACGACTCGTCAGAAAAATACATGAGGATATCGATGATCAGGCAGAGAACTTTGTCGATTTTGAATCAGGACTTAACTAGACTCTTGGGATGGCTGACTCATGAGGTCAAGAGACAAACTGTAGAAAGGATGACTCAGGCTGAGTGAAAATTCCCTTGGGAAAAGTCACTAAATATGATCAGACTCAGGCATTATGACATTGACATAAGTTCACGATGCAGGAGGCAACACAAACTCTCCATGTGTTAGGAAGAGTAACCAAATAGAGGAGGACACAACTCTATGTAGCGAGAACAACTTCCTAAGGTCATATTAGATCTTAATGCTTGACGAACAAACAAAAGGATGTGCTTTGTCCAAGGGAGACTCTTTGTACTGCCAAAAAAAGAATACATATTTCCCATTCCCTCTTTTTGGAGCATTTGATTTTTTTTTCTTTTTCAATTTTTTAAAGAGATTGAAAAAGAATAAAAGAATGATACGTTACAAAGGAGGAACGAGTGTCACAAGCAAGCATACTAGTTCCAAGTGCAAGGAGAATACTACTACTTAGATCAAGGAGACATGTGCAAGAAAAGGACACTCAGGGAAAATTCCTCCATGGGTCAAGGTGTCAAGTCATAGAGGCACGAAGTGCTACAAGGCTTGCGTATAAGGCATGCTTCAAAGGTTCAGTTGAGAGAAACATGGATCCAACATTAGGCCAAAGATGCAGAGATGCAAATGTGATTAAGCAAGACACAATGAGACCCCTTCCATATAATTTTTATGAGCCTAGAGAAGGTAAGACCAGTAGTTGTTTCACATTTAGAGAGTCTGAAAAAATGTAAAAGAAGACTCTAGGAAGTACCCTTTTTCGGAAATAGTTTAGTTGATTCGAAAAAGGGGTAAATTTGCACTGAAAAGATGTCTATTCAAAACCATTTTAACGAGTGTGACAAAGACAAGATCACTCAGAAATGTTTTCAATTTTAAGGAGTCTGAAAAGAGATTAACTATGGACTCACCACCTTTTTCTGAGTTTAGTCCCCTTAGCTCAAAAAAGTATAAAAGTTATTGAGGAGAACTCTCTCGAAAAGATGAATCTCCCGAGGCATACCTTTTTCCAGTATAATATATAGTCTGGAAAAAGGGAAGTAAATGTTCTTCTAGACCAATTTAATGAGTGTGAAGGAACAAAATCACTCGACGATATTTTCAATTTTAGGGAGTCTAAAAAGAGCTTAAATATGGACTCTGTGGGGGTTCCTTTTTTGTAAGTAATCTCCAAGGCCTGAAAAAGGTGATAAACCAAACCCAAGGAGAATGTTCCTTTTTCAAATATTTAGTCCCTGAGGCCTGAAAAAGGGTTAAAATTACGCCTAAGAATACTCTTCTAGAGAACCAAATTTCATAGAGCATACCTTTATTCATGAAATTGACAGTCCAGACCGAAAAAGGGGTAAACTACCGTCGGACAGACGTGCCTTCAAATTTGAGTTTGGGGAGCATGAAAGGAAATAAGCTCAACAATATTTTCATCATTAGATATTCTGAAAAGGGCTTAAAGAAGACTCTAGGGGGATACTTTTCTCAATTAATCTAGACAAGATTGAAAAGAATAAATACAGTCTCGTCGAATGCTTCTTTCGAATTGTAAAGAGAGCTTGAAAGACAACAAAGCGTTATCATTTGGGAGTCCTAAGGGTGAGGCCAAGAATGATGGTGGATCAGATGAATGAGACTCAGTCTCGTAATCATGATAGGAATAACAAGGACTCCCGAGCCTATAGTCATTACTGACAACATGGATGCCAAAATGCAACTAGGATATACCTAGGGAATCCATGTAAAGGTAGGATCTACCACCTAATTACGACATGATGCAGGAGCATCACTCCAACCCAGCTACGCGCCAACTAGCCAACACATCAAGCACGCATTCAATGGAAGGAGAGAGATGCAGCCCTCTCATTTTTCAAAATTTTCAAATTGTATTAAATGTTGTAAGGATTGTAGAGCCAAAAGCCATGCATGTATGCAGGCTTTAGATAAAGGTTGCCTTAAATGGTTGTAAGGTTGAGATCTAGATCTGATTCGGACTAGACAACCATTCAATGTGATTGAATGTAAATTTATGAGAGTTGGTGAGGATGGAGGGAAGTGCTCGAGGAGCCCCCTTTTGTAAAAAGATCTTCTTTTGTTTTTCAAGAGGAGAGGCAGAGAAGAATAGAGAGAATAGACTGGAGAGGAGAGGAATCTGTGACTCTATTGCATTCTGAGCTTACATTGTAAAGAGGCATTTCATATTAATACAAACAAAGGAGTTTTTCTTGCATGTTGTTGTTCATGTGTTTGTGAGTTCATGAATGAATGTATTTATGTGTTGATGATATGTTATAGATGTATGTTAGATGTGCATTTGCAGGGATAGATAGATTTTTCTATCTATGGGTTTACTGATTTCACGTCTGGTTCTTTGTGGCTTCATGCAAGAGGTTGCATGACAGAACACTGCAGGTTCTATAAGCCAGTGCATAGAGTGCACTTCTGAATTCTGTGGAATTCTAGACAAAGACGTGCCACGAGGGCGCACCAGAGGAAGTCATTGACTCAAGGAGGAAGCCTCAAGGTTATTGAACACCTTGAAGGAGAAACTGTGCAGAGGAGAAGCAAAATTGCTGAGAATTTTGTAAAGACTCCACCAGGAGGGGATTGAGAAAATGAACAGAATGCATTGAGGAGAACTCTATTTTGAGTTCAGTGAGAACACAGAGTCACTAAGGATTCTGGAGAACTCTACCAGGTGGGCATTGAGTTGGTGCAAGTGTGTAGAGAAGGAACTCTTGTTGAGTTAATAGAGAAGAGAAGTGTCAAGGAGAGACACTCACAGAGTTACTGAATACTCTGTTAAGCTCAACAAGGAGGGCTTGAGCAGAAGGTCGTCAGGAGGACACTAGATTTCCCTTTGAGGACACAGAAGGGAGAGTCCCCTAGAGGCCCAAGTAAACAAATCTTAGGAAGGATAGTGCCTTAGTGCATCGAGTAACAACAAAGTGAGAAGAAGGTCGAGAAACGCTTTCAGGTTTCATAGTCGAAAAAGCTCAAGAGGGATAGTGTTCCTAGAACGTAGGTGATATCCAAAGAAATTGAGCTCGTAGAGGAAACAAAGGTCGAGGCATTTGAAACTTCAGAAAATCTCCCAAGGGAAGGGAGGAATTTCTCAAGCTCAGGAGGGAGCACAACTGTCGTTAGATCAGCTGGAGAGACGAGATTTGGACTGTCGAGTTTCACATCCAGAAAACAAAAGGAGAGAGCGTAGAAGATTAGATTTGGGTTTTCAGATCTAGCGTCAATATCTGACAATAATTGGATTGAGCGAAGACACGCAGAGTTTAATCTCTGGAAGTCACACAGAAGAGAAGAAACAGACGGTGGAGATGCTTTGTGGAGAATTGCAAAATCCCGTGGACCGTTGGATCTTGCATATCTGTGAGGAGGTTAAGGCTTAGCATCTTTTAGCATTCATAAGCTTAGGAGGAGTAGTGGCCATTGGATGAGAAGCCACAGGAGTCGTTGATTCCCCTTTGGAGTGCAATTTCATCATTTTGGCATTTCGGGGTTCGTCATTTAGGCAATTCCGATCACAAGGAGCCACGACATTTTGTGTTGAAAACCCCAAAGTCATGAAACACGACGTGTCTTTGGAGTAGGGCTATGGTCACGGAGGAATTCGTCACAAGGACCGAGATTTGGTCAGGGACCAATAACCGTTGAGTCCATTTTGACATTTCGGCATTTTGGGGTTCAGGAAGTAGAGGGACAAGTGATTTTGGAGTCGAGAGTTTCAAACTCCCAGTACGCGGAATCCCAAAAAGGTCGCTATTTTGAAATTCGAGAATTGGTGCGACAAGTGATTTGGGGTTGAGAGTTGTGAACTCCCGGTACGTGGAACCCTGAAAGGCCATCATTGAGAATCCAGGAGGATCGTCGGGATTTCGAGATCCAGGTGTTCGAAAGGCCAAGAGTCGAGAGACATGAAGTCCTGACTAGTGAAACCACAAAGTAATGAGAGCTCGAATCTAGCCTGCATAAAAAGTCGTTAGGCTATTTTCAGGTTTTGACGTTTCGAAGGACAGGGAGCCAGGGAGAGCTCGCATGCAAGAGTCCCAAACTCCTGAAACATGAAAGATGTGTTTCTTGGGGCCTTGGGTCCGAGCCTAGGGTCACAAGAAAGAAAGGGGTTGATTGTGAAAGGAGCCAGCGTCGAGTTGTGTGTTGGTTCAGAATAGAGAACGACATCGAAAGTTGAGTGCATGCATAGGTTTTCTCAAGGCTTGTGCTAGAGGACAAAGGGACCTGTGGATTTGTTGAAGGGGTTCCAACAGGAGCCCGAAGAGCGATTTCGGCTCAGAAGAAGAACGATCCATAGACCGGGAGGTCCCAGAACCCTGCAAAGGTAGGGGGTTTGCATCAGTGTGGTATCAGAACTTGATTTTGTCTGTATACTGCAGGTAGAAGAAGCCAGAGGAAAAGGAGGACAGAGTGTTGAAGCTCTGTGATGTTTGTTGCAAGGTGCACAACAGTTAATAGACAGTTAGGAGGACTGTAGGAAAGGCTGGAAGCACTCATGGTTGTAGAGTGACAATAACAAGTTTTCCAGGAGGGTAGACAGGAAC
This sequence comes from Picea glauca, assembly GCA_000966675.3. Classification (NCBI taxonomy): domain Eukaryota; kingdom Viridiplantae; phylum Streptophyta; class Pinopsida; order Pinales; family Pinaceae; genus Picea; species Picea glauca. Next base: position 167,827 of record JZKD02S1137389.1, on the reverse strand, counting down.
AGGAAGATGGCTATCGAAGGCCATGGATGCGATGGAAAGAAGAACCACCAGCAACAGAGAAAATATGAGAAGGATGAATAGCTCGCTGAGATAAGGGAAAGAATGAAGGAGCTTGCACTGTAGGTGCAACAGAACGCAAAGACACATTGGGTGTATGAATGGCCTCTGAGGAGGAAAGCAATGTGGTCAGTCAAAAAATTGTTGGCCAAAGGACAATAAAGGCTATTGAGGAGGTGGCTGAGGTATGTGAAAAGCCTCAAGGCCACAGAGGAGAAGGTTCATGCCTATGAACCAGAAGCTGGGAAAAATCTCAGTGATGATGAAGAGGAGAGATCAAGCAGAGATATCATAGACTGTCAAGTGGGAAGAGATGGAATTTCGAATTTCCAGGTGGGCAATAGATAGAGATCAAGTGAAGATATCATATACTGCCAGAAGGGCAGTGCTGAAATTTCAAATTGCTAGGAGGGCACTACGATGGGATCAACTGATCTCATAGACTGCCAGTTGGGCAGAGGAAGAGAAGAAATCCCAAATTTCTAGGTGGGAAAGGGAGAAAAGATGATCTCAAAGGTGAGTTCGTATCAACGTGGAGAGTTGATGGAGAAGGAGGATCATAAATGTCTTCTGGTCATTGGAGCAATTGAGATATTCTTGCCACTTAGCCTAGTTGAGGTGAGAGCTTGTGTTGCAGAGGCAACAACAGTGGAAGGACAACCAATTGTGAATGTCAAAGAGATGGATCAGATGTCAGAATCTACCCAAGAAAAAGAAGAAATGGGATAGACATCCAAACTTGACCCAGCTAAGGAAGAAGAGCATTAAGTAGAAATGATTGAAATTTTCAGTCAAGAGGATGAATAGGGGATAACTACAGCACTGGAAGCTGTAGCAGAAGAAGAGCATGCAGATGACTACCATGAGAATATAGTCATGCAGATGTTAGTAGAGGATCATTTCGAGGAATCGCTCAGAAGTTTTAGCCAGGGAGATGAACAGTTGATGATGACTGCAATGCCGAGGCATGCAGCAACAGATGAAGGAAAATTCTAGTTTAAGGAGCAGCTGGAGGAAGCTAGAATTCAACCAGTGTAAGGGGAAATGGCAAAAGAAAGTCTGTTAGAGAAGGTGATTGAATAGTAGTTCAGTCAAAAATATAAGACTACAGAGCTGAATTTTGTAGCAAGGTGGCAAGTTGAGGCCATAGAGGAAGAATATAGTCTGGGGGATCGGGATGATCTACCCATTTGTAGGGAAGAAGTGCAGTAGAGCAGGCTGCAAAAGGAAATCCAGCCATGGGAGCATCTGGATGAGGATATTGAGAAGATTAGAAAGCTGATGATCAGATCAACAGAAGCAGTCAGCAAATGGAAGCTGAGTAGAGGAGAACCTACCATAGCAATAGGGCAGTAGAAGCAACAAAAGCAATGAAGCGATGGAGCGATGGATAGCTCCAGAGAACTGTTCGGGATCCAAGTGGATTTCGACAGCCATGCTGGGAAGCTCATGAATTTTTCACAGTAGAGGAGTATGATGCAGGAGCATCACTCCAACCCATCTACGTGCCAGCTATCCAACACATCAAGCGTGCATTCAATGGAAGGAGAGACGCACAACCCTCTCATTTTTCAAATTTTGAAAAATGTATTAAATGTTGTAAGGTTGGTAGAGCCAAAATACATGCATGTACGTAGGCTTTAGATAAAGGTTTCCTTAAATGGTTGTAAGGTTGAGATCTAGATCCGATTCGGACTAGACAACCATTCAATGTGATTGAATGTAAATTAATGAGAGTTGGTGAGGATGGAGGTAAACACTCGAGGAGTCCCCTTTTGTAAAAATATCTTCTTTTGTTTTTCAAGAGGAGAGGCAGAGAAGAATAGAGAGAATAGGTTGGAGAGGAGAGGAAGTCGTGACTCTATTGTAGTCCGAGATTACATTGTAAAGAGGCATTTCATATTAATACAAACAGAGCAGTTTTTCCTGCATGTTGTTGTTCATGTGTTTGTGAATTCATGAATGAATGTCTTTATGTGTTGATGATATGTTGTAGATGTATGTTAGATGTGAAGTTTCAAGGATAGATAGATTTTTCTATCTATCAGTTTACTGATTTCATGTCTGGTTCTTTGTGGCTTCATGCAGGAGGTTGCATGACACATGAAAAAACACTGCGGGTTTTGTAAGCTAGTGCGTAGAGTGCACTTCTGAATTCTGTGGAATTCTAGACAAAGATGTGCCAAGAGGGTGCACCGGGGGAAGTCATTGACTCAAGGAGGAAGCCTCAAGGTTTCTAAACACCTTGAAGGAGAAACTGTGCAAAGGAGAGCACAGAGAGGAGAAGCAGAATTGTTGAGAATTTTGTAAAGACTCTGCCAGGAGGGCATTGAGCAAACGCACAAAATGCATTGAGGAGAACTCTATTTTGAGTTCAGTGAGAACATAGAGTCACTGAGTATTTTGGAGAACTCTTCCAAGTGGGCATTGAGTTGGTGCAAGTGTGCACAGAAGGAACTCTTGTTGAGTTCAGAGAGAAGAGAAGTGTCAAGGAGAGACACTCGGAGAGTTACTGAATACTCTGTTAAGATTTGCAAGGAGGGCTTGAGAAGAAGGTCATTAGGAGGACACCAGATTTCCCTTTGAGGACACAGAAGGGAGAGTCCCCTAGAGGCTCGAGTAAACAAATCTCAGGAAGGATAGTGCCTTAGCGCACCGAGTAACAACAGAGTGAGAAGAAGGTCGAGAAACCCTTTAAGGTTTCACAATCGACAAAGCTTAAGAAGGATAGCATTCCTAGAACGCAGGTGATATCCAAAGGAATTGAGATCGCAGAGGAAGTAAAGGTCGAGGCCTTTGAAATTTTAGAAAATATCCCAAGGGGAGGGAGGAATTCCTCAAGCTCAGGAGGGAGCACAACTACCGTTATATCAGCTGGAGAGACGAGATCTGGACCGTCGAGTTTCACGTCTAGAAAACAAGAGGAGAGAGCACAAAAGATTAGATTTGGGCCATCAGATCTAGTGTCGATATATAACAATTGTTGGATCGAGCAAAGATGCATGGAGTTTAATCTCTAGAAGCCACATAGAAGAGAAGAAATAGATGGCGGAGACGCTTCGTGGAGAAGTGTGAAATCCCGTGGACCGTTGGATCTTCCAGATCTGTGAGGAGGTTAAGGATGAGCATCTCTTAGCATTGAGAAGCTTAGGAGGAGTAGTGTTCATTGGATGAGAAGCCACAAGAGCTGTTGATTCTGTAAGTTTTAAACCTGCGAAGTAAAGCAATGCATATAGATTCTTAAGCAATACAAAAATTAATCAATGCCTCATACACAGATTACACAGAGATTTTTACCGGAAACCCTCAACCGAGAAAACCTTTCTTATTTTCATTATATAGAATTTCACCATTCGCCATACAATATATACAATGTTTTTAGGTATTCCGTAGATACCAAAACCCTAATCCCTTAATTCGGGATTAATTTACAAATCATCTGAAAATAGCAAAATCCGCTAAAAATGGAAAAAAACGCCCAAAACAAATTTCGGGGCGTTGCCCTGGGCTACCGCCCAGTGTCGAACGCTGTACGTACTCAGGGCATTGCCCCGAACCCCGTCGGCCTCGGGCTACCGCCTGGTGCCAAACACTGCGTGTAACCAGGGGGGGGCATGCCTGCCCCCCCTGGGACCCCCCTAGGAAGCGCCCGACGCAATTGTAGAGCTCTAGTTTGTACGGATCGTCAGACGCAGTTGTCGTATCTGACGCACCCACACACACACACATGTAAAGAATATAACACACACCCAACATTCTCCCACTTGTTGTTTTCTTTGCATCCAGGGGTCCAGGG
>JZKD02S1137389.1:111827-160191 GCA_000966675.3 Picea glauca | reverse complement strand
ACAATATATACAATGTTTTTAGGTATTCCGTAGATACCAAAACCCTAATCCCTTAATCCGAGATTAATTTACAAATCAGCTAAAAATAGCAAAATCCGCTAAAAATAGAAAAAAATGCCCAAAAAAATTTTGGGGCGTTGCCCCGAACACTGCGTGTACTCGGGGCGCTGACCCGAACCCCTTCGGCCCCGAGCTACCGCCCGGTGTTGAACACTGCGCGTAACCAGGGGGGGGCATGCCTGCCCCCCCTGGGACCCCCCTAGGAAGCACCCGGCGCAACGACAGAGCTCTAGTTCGTACGGATCGTCAGACGCAGTTGTTGTATCTGATGCACCCACACACACACACATGCAAAGAATATAACACACACCCAACAGATTCCCCTTTGGAGTGGAATTTTGGCATTTCGGCATTTCAGGGTTCGACATTTCGGCAATTCCGATGACAAGGAGATGAGGCATTTTGCGTTGAAAACCCTGAAGTTGTGAAACGCGACGTGTCTTTGGAGTAGGGTTGTGGTCATGGAAGAAGCTGTCACAAGGACCGATATTTAGTTAGGGGCCAATAGTCGTTGAGTCCATTTCGATATTTCAGCATTTCGTGGTCCGGGAAGTAGAGGGAAGGGTGATTTTGGAGTTGAGAGTTTCAAACTCTTGGTACGTTGAATCTCGAAAAGGTCACTATTTCAGAATTCAATAATTGGCACAACAAGTGATTTGGGGTCGAGAGTCGTGAACTCCCAGTATGCAGAACCCCGAAAGGCCATCATTGAGCATCCAAGAGGATCATTGGGATTTCAGGATCCAGGTGTTCGAAATGCCAAGAGTCGGGAGACATGAAGTCCCAACTCGTGAAACTGTGAAGTAATCGCGATCGTCGAAGGAAGGAGGAAGCAGGACCATTGGACCTGGCCTGCAAAAAAAGTTGTTAGGCCCTTTTCGGGTTTTAGTGTTTCAAAGGACATGGAGCCAGGGAGAGCTCGCATGCAAGAGTCTCAAACTCCTGAAAGGAAAAATATGTGTTGCTTAGGGCCTTGGGTGCCAGCCCAAGGTCACGAGAAAGGAAGGGGTTGATCATGAAAGGAGCCAGTGCCAAGTTGTGTGTTGGTTCAGAACAGAGAAGGGCATCGAAAGCTGAGCGTGTGCATAGGTTTTCTCAAGGCCTGTGCCAGAGGACAAAGGGACCTGTGGATTTGTTCAAGGGGTTCCAACAGGAGCCCAAAGAGCTATTTCAACTCTGAAGAAGAACGATCCAGAGACCGAGAGGTCACAGAACCCTGCGGAGGTAGGGGGTCTGTGTCACGACACTTCTAGAGTAACAATGAAGGTTATGTGTCACACTTTGGTGGGTTCAATCCTATGGAAAAGCAGAAAATACAACGAGATGAGAAAAGTGGAGGAGAAATCCTAACTTATATGCAGAAATTTGGAAAAATAACTTTTACCAAAGGATACCAAAAAGTGACCCATCCCCCAAAAGTTACCAAACTAAAAGAAAACATGCACCATAACATCCAATAAGAAACTCAGAATCGGAATCAAGTGATCACCAAGACAGGACAAATGATAAAGGGGGTAAAAAAAGTGGAAAAACATGCCAAAAAATTCTATAAATAGAAGTTCACAGCTCATTTTCACCATTGCAATTTGAAAAGTACCCAAAAGGAGAAAAAAACCCTTTGCTCAAGAAGTTGATTTCGGGAGCTTCAGTGGACAAAATGAACTTCCTCTTGGACCAAGTAAGTACAATTTAATCCCTCTTGCAATTCAATACTTCGTTTATGCATTTAATTTGGTTTTTGAGGGGGGCACGCTCACCTAAAAAGAGTGGACCTCTGTGTACACAGGTTGTCCAAGGACAACCCACGTATGTACTAAGGCAGAAAACAATCTTCCTATGCATGTACATGAATGTGGCCAATACAGCACACGTACACCCTTAAAATCTTGGAAAACAAATTAAAAGTCAAGAGCTAACTTCCTCCAATTTTCCATGGAACAAGATGTATGTCCACTAGAGGGAGAGGGAACAAGAGGATATAGACATACTAGTAGAAGAGGACCCTACATCCATCACCACACTGAAACAATATGGGCTATGGAATTTCTTCCAATGTCCTTTCATGAGGGCACAACCCAGGTTACTTAACTCCCTTGTTGATTATTGGCACCCGGATGCAGAGGCATTCATGTTAGAGGGACAATCATTGACTCCAATGACTGAGGATATCTACTTCCTCATTGGCCTCTTGAGGAGAAGGGAACCAGTCAATATTGGACCTTTCCCCTTGGGCCTTTCAACATCAAGGACTGAATCCAAATGTACTGTGAGGTTGGTAGTGATAAGGTACGTTCTCAAGTGCCTATATATAAGATCACCAACTTGACTCTTCGGGTGATATTGTTACTGATTAGGCGGATTATTGGATCTGCGACCCTACATCAGGATTCCAGGGAACACATGCACTATGCTATTTAGTGTCATGAGGCACACATTTTTTACTGGAGCATGACCATGCTTACATGCATGAAGAGAAAACTAACAGAGTGTCCAAAAAAAAACAACAAAAACTTTGGGTTTGGCACTATCATATGCTCTTTCTTCTTCAAGAGGGTACACAGTCTCAGTCCTAGAGAGACGGTGTGGGGGCATGTGGCCTCCTTCCTAGCAATATGCATATGGGAAGCATTGCCTCCATGAAAGGGGGGAGGGAGGACCATAGAGGCCTTCGATGAAATTTTTTTTGACTAGTGGGAACAACAGATTCTGACGATTGAGGACTACCCCTACGCCAGGATCAACTTCTCCAGGGATATGGACATGCCCATGCCTCCCTGAGAGGAGCAAGGAGATATAGGTAAATTGTTTTTTGATGTTATTTGATTTTAATCATGTTTATATATATTTATGTGTGTATAAAGTACTGACTTTTGTGTATCTTCTATGTACAGATGTGGCACCAGTGTGGCCAACAGACTTCGTGAGGACTCGATGACATCCTCGAACAAAAGTAGGGCCAGTAGCAACCGATGGACCAACAGCTACAATGGGACCTCTAGCTGGAGAGGCTGAGAGATTTTTGAGACGATTATAGCACAACCTTACAACGCTCACTCGCACAGTACCCATGGCCGAGATCAAGGATCTCCCACCTTCCATGTAGCCTCATGTAGTGGGGGTGCCACGCACGTGGGTCCATCTTTTCTGACATTTGGCCAACACTATAGTTCATTATGGTAGGGACAATAGGCCCCGAGCTTAGATAGGCTAGACTTTATATGTGTTGAGGGCACCTTTTGTACTTTTATTTTTGAGGGCATATACCCAACGATGTATACTGAACCTTATTTTTTAGGTGCTCCTACCCACCCATGTAGTCATGACATGTTTCAATATATATATATATATACCTATTATTTATCTTATGGATCACATTTTTTAGAAATGTATGTACATGTGTATGTGTGTGCTTCTCTTTCTATGTGTGTGCAACATTTCAATCTAATATTTGATTAGCTAGAGTATCTATCATATGATTAAATCTCCTAGGAACATGGATATATGTAATGTAATCAAAGCAATATTCTAAGAGATGTACCCTAAGGAAACGTCGGTGCAAAGTAGAATCATAAACACAGTAAACTCCATTTAATTGGGACACAACCAGCTGAGCATCTAAGTAGACCTAGAGGTGTAGAATGCCATGTGACAAAGCATCTCGAGGAAATTCTATCACTATGTTGTACTTGGTGACATTGTTTGTGGCGTCACCTAGACAAATACCTCTGGAATATAGCAACTTGCCTCTAGGTGTGAAAATCACCCAAGCAGCGGAAGAAATCCTCCAAGTGTGTTGGCTAGTGCCATCAGCAAACCCAAAAAACCCCTCTGATTCACTTGACATCTTCCATAGTGAATAAGAAGACATAAATAACTACACGTCCACAAAACAAAAAAGAAAAAAAATGTATAAGAACTATACATATGTACAATAAGTCACCTAGGTGACCAACCTAAGAGTAATAATTATTGAGGTAGAGCCCATTTCTAGGTTCCTCCAAGGAATTTCCCTCAAATTCAACCAGATGGTAAGCACCCTTCTTCAAGACCTATTTCACGATGAATGGTCTGAACCACATGGGTTTGAACTTGCCTTCCCCTAGGGGATCTTTGTCTTGATCATAGACCAGGACAATATCGGCTTTGGAGAAAATCCAAGGACAAACAGACCGATCATACTGACACTTGACTCATTACTCATGATCCTCATTGGCCGAGGCTACATCATGACACTACTCGAGATATAATAGGCATTCCTCAAGCGGTGATGTGTCTGGTAGTAATTCCACAACCAACTTTAAATACGGGATATGAAACTCAATAGGTAAGACTTCTTCTAACCCGTATACGAGTTGAAAATGTGAGAAAACGGTGGCAGTCTTCACAGACATTCGGTAGGCCCACAACACTGACTACAACATCAAATGCATATTTGACTTGGCAAAATTGATCGTCTACTGAAGAATATTCAGGAGAGACTTATTCATAGCTTCAACCTGACCATTTTCTTGCGGGTAATAAGGTGACAAATGTTGTTTCCTAAAACCAAGATTTGGCGTTAACTCTGTCATCATTTTTTTTAGGAAGTGACTACCGTGGTCAGTGACAATCTCCTTCAAGATGTCGAGCCTTGTTACTATCTGGCTAAAAATGAAAAGAGTCATTGTTTCACCATAATTGTTAAACATTGTCATAGCCTTGACCCACTTCGTGAAGAATTCTACCACTACGATGATGTAACGATGCCTCCTGGCTGAAGCTAGGTGAAATGTAGTGAAGTCAATCCCCCACTTGGTGAAAGGACCAACATCAATGCCAGGAAACATAGGAGCAGGATGTGCCTGCATCTTCCAAGAGAAGATATGTCATGGGTGGCACTTCTTCACTGCCTCAACGCAATCCTTGCTTAATGAGGGCCATAAGTAACCGACACGTAAAATATTTTGGGCTATTTCCAACCTAGGAAAATGACCACCACATGCTCGAGTGTGATATTCATTCAAAACAAGCTATGCTTCTTCATGGATAAGGCACCAACGAAGAATTCAATCTACACCTCAATGATACAAAGTTTCATTGAGGATAATATAGTTTTGTTCCTGATGGCGAATTCGCCTACGCTCATTGTGGGAATCAGAAGTGGGGCACTTCAAAGTCTGGAGATAAACTATTATATCTCCATACCAGGGGTCTGAATATGTGATTAGAAAAACATCTCCTTTGATAGGTGATTCCTCGGGCATGATATCACTAGACTCGACCAGAAGTTCCAAAATAATTTTGGAAAAGACCAACGACTTTTTGGATTTTGTGGAAACAAAATCTAAGTCAAATTATTGGAGTATTACTATCCATGTACCAATATTTCTGCCAATGACCTGTCATGTTAACACATATTGAAAAGGGTTCACAACGAAAATGACAATGTTCTTGCGAAGGAAAATGTAATGACGGAACCGTTGGACAACATGAAATGCTTCCAAAGCAAGCTTATCAACATGAGAATAGTTGAGTTCTAGCCCAGCCAGGGCTCAGATACGATAATAAATAACATGCTCCTTGAGCAAATCATCCTCTTGAACCAAGACCATGTTGATGGTCGACTCTACGATAGCCAAGTACAACAAGAAATATCTGTTATAATCGGGAGGCCTAAGCAGAGGGGTAGAAGTAAGGGCACATTTAAATGCTTCAAAGGAATGCTAAGTGACTTCATCCCAACAGAATGAGACTCCCTTTTTCAAGAGATGCATAAACCCTTTAGTGATCTTGAAATAATTCGCGACAAAACGCTGAAGAAAGTTCACTTTCCCATGTAAGCTCTAAAGCTGGGGTATTGTGCACGGAGGAGGAAATTGAACTATTGCCTCAACTATGAGAGGATCGACCATGATCCCTGTTGTCAAAATAATAAAACATAAGAGACGACCTGAATTTACGCAAAAACTGCACTTGTTGGGATTTAAGCGAATGCGATAGTAGCGACATCATTCAAAGATTAGTCGAAGATGAGCAGGATGATTAAATATATTACGAGAGCGTGATGCGAGATCATCAAGATATGCCTCGACTATATGTCTAAGGTCATGAAAAGAAAATGACATGGCCCAATGAAAGGTGGCTCCAACATTCTTCAAGCCAAAAGGCATCTTACGATACGCGAACGTGCCCTAAGGAAAAATAAAATTTGTTTTATGCTAGTCTTTGGGTTTGATCTAGATCTGATTATATCTCGAGAAACCATCCATGAGTTAAAATACCTCACAGCTTGCACACTCATCGATAATCTGATCGATGAATTGGGTGGGAAATTTTTCTTTCATACATGCCTTATTCAAATCATGGAATTCCGTGCACACACAAATCATACCCTATTTCTTGTTAACCAGAACCAGGTTTGACACCCATTTCGTCAACTGTACAGGGTAGATAAAACCAACTTTGAGTAGTTTTTCTACTTCAGCCTTAATTGCTGCCACTTTTTGAGGATTCACCAGATGAAGCTTCTATTAGACCGACTTGGCATTAGGATAAGTTGTTATTTCATGTTCAACAATTCTTGTGTTTATTCCTATCATCTCTTTTTAAGACCAAGAAAAAATGTCATGAAATTCATTAAATAACTCTTCATAAATTTGAATCTCTTCGAGGGAGCAATATTCTCTGATGAAAACATTCTCCATGATGCTAGGGGTTCTAGAGATATCTATGGGAATAGTTTCAGTGATACTTTCCATATTACCCTCGACATAAACTCCATGCATAACCAAAGGATTAATAGGACAAGAATTATCTCCATTCATGGTCAAAATAAATTATCCCACCTCTATTCTCCTTAACTCAGGAAGGAAGTAAGATCTATGATTAAGATCATCCCAAGGTTTGTCTGGACCAGTCAATGTCTCAAGAATATCCTCTTCAGAGGGAAATACTAGGTCTAAAGGATCTGTAGTGGCTAGAGAACCTTGAGCCAAAATAGGCTTGAGGAATGGATCTAACTCCTATGGTGGAATCAGATTGGGGTTGGTCGAAGTTTGTTGGACAATGTTGTATGCAACCTCAGCGATGGAAAATGACATGGCCATGCCAGGATGCCCTATCCTTTCCATCGAAGCCGATGGGGAAGGAAGATTCCATGTATCATGAAAGTAAGTCATTCAAAATGACGACACTTGAAATATTGCATCCCTAGGTTGGCTGGGGATAGTTGATATAATATTAACATCACCAGAAGGTGGAGGGTAATCGAAAGTTCCCATTAATGATGAACACAAACCAACACCTAAGTTGATGGTACTAGGCTTCATATTATCAATAATCAGGACCATGGAAGTCCCAATGAAGGGTCAGGATGGGAGAAGGACAACTTTTCAATGGTCACAATCCAACCCTCATCCGGAAAAAAAAAGAGTCGAAAAACCGTAGCAACCACTGCATGCAATGCATAAGTCCCACTGCTTCATAAACAAATGTTGTAGTCGAGAGGCACATTGACCACTTCAACTTCGACACACATGTTTTTTCCTCCCAAATGCATGGGAAAATAAGGAATGATTCCATGTGGTCTAAACGACCTACCGTCAAATGTTGTAAGAAACGTAGACGACAAAGACAAATTGGTTTGGCCAATGGCCTTCCAACACGCCAATGATATCAAACAATTCGAGGTACCCTCATCAACCACTGTATGGAAAATGTTTTGAGTAAATGATTTCATGGTGTAATCCACTACTATATGAAACACAACGTGGTAAGGAAGACTTGGTTTCAATTTGGTTGGATCGAAAATGATCGTTGCCGAATTACAAGTCTTTGTTGATCCCAAGGCAGATAACAAACATTTTATCTGCGAAGGGAAAATCTGGAGGACTTCCAAAGAAGACATAGTGCAGGGGGTATGTGCCAAATATTATACAACGGAGTAGTTTTGGGTGACCCTCTAGTTTGGATTATGAGAATCCTTTTTAAACGTACCTTTTTGGATGCAATTCATTGTTTTGCCCGCCGTCCTCTCAATATGGAGAGGAGTTGATGGGTTGGTGGCTTCTTTGCCCTTTTCTATAGACTTTGAAATTCCATAATCTCGAGCAATGGTCACTATCTGAGCCTCAAAATTTATCATGTAAACATTCATGGTCAGGTTGGTATTGGTAGTGACGGGCAGTCCCTGATTGCCCCCTTCGGCACTCGAAGATGATGAAGCTTGAGCCATGTTTTTTCCATGTGGAAATGGGTTTGTCAACACAACAGGCGATTGTTGCACCAATATCTTCTGAGCTTTTACAAGTCGAGGGCATAGATGAGTTGAGTGGTCCTCTGTGAAAATGTTACACAGACACTTTAGCTTCCTCTTCTCTGTTTCCCCCCCACCAACATTGTTAGTATCCCTTTTTTCCCCTTTACCCTTCTTTCTCCGTTGTTTCTTCTTTCCCTTAGGAGTTTAGTTGCTATTAGGGTTCATTGACTACACATTGTGTATGTCCAATGTTTGGGTAGGGGGAACCACTGAACTCAATATCTGGCTGGCCACAGTCTGTTGTATCGACAATTGTTTCAATTGATTTGACAACAGATCAATGGAATTTCCTTCTGTTGATCCCAAAATACCATCGGCATGGGGTCCAAAATGTTTCTTGGCATTATCGAGGATAAACCACGGTGCCTCTAGAAAAATATCATAGAGCATGCAGGACTGAGACTGGATCAATTCAAGCTACTACGCTCTCATTATCGCCTCCTCTTCTGAAAACACTCCAGAATTTGCTATGTCCTTAGATACAAAGGGCACCAAAGACTTCAGGAACCACTCAAGCAAGAAATAAGAAGGGACATGGACCTTGATCAAGCTCTTTCGATGCCGCCATTCTCGGATATGATCAAAGATATGGTTGACCTTGGTTTGATCAAAGTTGGCCAACAGTTTGGTGCCGACATCGTATCTCACGGGTAACTAGAAATGGTTCAAAAATACCATTGCCAATTTGTTGAAGTAAGAATAACTTGAGCGGTTGAGCTCAATATACCATTTCATGGAACCCTTGATAAGAGTGCATTGAAAAATTAACAACTGGACAAAGTTGTCTCGTAGTGAGTTTGACGAGAACCATAAGTGAAAGGTTTTCATGTGATCATCTGGATCTTTTCCAGCCTTTCCTTCAAATTTCAGAATATTTGAGGGAAACATAGTTGGCATGGGGGGCCAACGCGGATCATGAAAAATTGGGTCATTGAGTAATATTGACAAATCTGGCAGATGTAGTGTTGCGAGAAACGATAGTTTAGTTTGAGTACTATGTACAAGAAAAGAGGGCCTTGGATTTTGACTGGCACTAGGTTGCTAGGAAAATTTCGACTATGGGCCAAGGTTTTGGTAGAAATCGTGGCCTTGACCAGCATACAAAAACTGTGTATGTTGGGGTATCATCCACTGAATCATGTAATTGGATGACATAGCTTGCGTGAGGATTGCACCCTGCATTGTGTTCCAAGGATTTTGGAAGGGGATTCCCCTAATCGATCTGCATGCATAGGTACAGAGCCCTTCCCAGGGTTCCATTGAGAATGGAAGGGGTTGCCCCCAACTGACATCCCTTGCTAGGAAACTAATCCCTAACAAGGATTCCAAAGACCTTAAGAGGAGAAAAATCCAGTTGTCGCTCCTCGTGAAGGAATAGTACTCTGCACGGGGTTCTATTGCCCAAAACCGAGGTTTCCCTAAGCCGAGACTTCAGCCGAAGAAAAATTGTTCTTCTGAAATGTGCCTAACAAAGAGAACGACGTAGATCCCACCAAATTTGTGTAAGACGAAGGTCCTAAACTACCTGCTCCAAACAATATATAATTAGCATTCGACCCAATTATTTGCTGGAAAGCACCATCGACCGAGGGGGGCGGAGGTGGTATATGACCCCGACCGTAAGGGATAACATTAAAGGGGATTGAAGCACCCATAGTTGCCCCTTTCACGGGAGATTTTGAGCTCTCTACCCCCAATCCCATGGTCTGTAAGGTGGAGTAGGTAAGAACCAAGTTGGAATCAAAGTCGAGATTCCCATATGAGAATGGAGGGCCCGTCGCACTCTGGGTAAACGAAGTAGTGGTCATCACCGATGATGGTATCGGACCACTTCCCGAAGTAGAGGGAGTGGAGACCACTGTGGTCTAGACTGGCGAAGGTGGGAGAGGAGGAAGGATTCCCCCTATGGTAGTAGTTGAAACAAGAGTATGAGGACTCCCAGATGAAGTAGAAACATTTGCTTCCATTGCCGCTTGTAAGACTAGATGGTGCTCATAGGGTGTCACCTTAGGAGGGACAACTTGAACTAAGATCGATGCTGACAAGTTAGTAATCGGAGGGTTGGCTGGCCTGAGATATTCTACCTCAAGGTCAGAAATGGTAGGTTCCTCCAAAGTTGAATAGTCTCCTCATGGAGAAGGCTCGGGCATATTTTCCTATGGCTCGATCGCTTCGAACGACCCTTGTTGGTCAAGTCTTCGTCGTAATGGTGGAGGAGGTGGCTCCAATGTAACCGACGATAGGCCCTAAAGCCATCGCGACCGACAGAGTTGTTGATATTTGACCTTGTGAAATGATAAACCGACACAGTAAGGATTAAATAGCGTTTAAACACCAAGCACACACTAAAAAAATTCCTAGAAGACAAATCAAGCAGTCAACTATCTAGTAGGAAGGACAGTTACCCCAATCAACACTAGAACAACTAACCGATCTAAGTTCAACTCGAACATGGAATTACCCTCTGGGTATACTCTACAAATCATGATCCGATGTCTTCCCCAGGTACCACAGTATACCCCCTCAGTCACCCATGTAAGTGCCTGGAATATAGGCAACTAAGTTTCCATCTCGCAGTCAGTCACCAGGCAGGTACAATCGACAGTCGGACGGATCGCAATGAGTAGGATCACAATTCCAAAACCTATCAAGGGTATCAAGAGAAAATGGTTTGGAAGATAATATAGGATCTTGAACATATTTGAGGTCCACGAAGCTCTATAGGCAAATGAAGTCGGTAGTAATCCCAAGACAGATCCTCAATATGCATTCCCCACTACGTTCAATCTAACTTTGGAGGGGTTGTCTTCATTTCCTTTCCTCACGTGACCTCATGTTTATCCCCTGTGTTAGAGGGGGGTCCTGGATAAATTTTGCGACGCTAGAATTAAGAACTCCCTAACTCAGACTCCAATGTTTGATTTGACGGCCCTGAAGAGTTTCCTCTCCAACCTAATTCAAGGCCCTAACCCTAAACTAGTTGGTTGACCCTACAAACATAAAAAGTCTAGTTTATTTTAGATTAAGTGTTCTTTTTAAAGACTTGATTTACTCATGGGATATGGTGGTGAAAATAATGGTGTTATAAGAGACGAAAAAGAGGATAAAATTAAAGCACTTGAAAGCAAAATTACTTCAAATCCAAAAGAAAAGTTTTACAACTAACTCTTTGTAACTCAAATTTTCTTAACTAGCTTTTCAATATCTTGTAAAGAAAACCTAAAACCTAATTTTTATTGACTATAAGAAACTTATGTTTTAAGAAATCAAGAGGAACTTGAAAGAAAGACTCTTTTTCCTTTTTGCAAATAACCAACTCTAACTACTATACCAAACTGAAAATAAATTTTTTTTTTTTTTAAATTGCCTTAAAGAGAAAAACTGAAATAAATCTTTTTCTTTTTTCAAAGAAAGTAAAAAAAGGATAAAAAGACTGAAACAATACTGGAAAAAACCTTTTATCCCACTATGGATCACATGGAGTCAATCAACAAACCTAGAGGGTAGATTTTTTTAAAGAGTAAACACAAGAAAATCAAGAAAACAAGTAAAATGAACTCTATACCTAGGCTATGGCTATAAATAGAGAATCTAGATTGATCCAAGAAAACTCTAAGAAGTGTGAACTTCAATCAGGAAAGAGGCAAACTCCATCCTTTTCAAAAATTTTCTTGAAATAGAGACATGGGTTCTTGCATCAACAACCTGCGTATGTACGCGGGCTGTTTACTGAGCAGAGCACGTATGTACACTGGCTGACTCAAGAAAGGGTGTGTACACATCTGTATCTTTCCAAAAAAATAAAATATAAAGCATTCTTATAGGGAAGGGACAACTGGTATTGCACCTGAAGGTGACCAGAATCCCTTGAAAGAATTGGAAAACTCGAAAGAAACTTGAAAGGCAAACAAACCAATCAAACAACCCAAAATCCCCTAAAAAATCCTAGAGGCTTCCCCAGTATGGTCAACAGTTCTTCTAGCGGGAAACCCCCCATTTAACTACACCAGGGTTCAACATGTAGACAGAGTGAATAAACATCTAAAAGTTAATCAATTTTCTATTCTACCCCAGACATAACAAAACTAATGTAAAGAAAGCAAAGAGAGAAATATCGGGTAATTATACCTCTAATCCCACGTCTGGTGATTCTCTCCTTTTTCTTGGAAGTTCCACTGACTACACGTCTCCTCCCAGGGCTAACCTGCATCTAAATATTGGTAAACAAAGAACTACAAGTGATGGGTGTTCTATATGCACTAAAAACACACTTAAAAACCCTCAATTAAATTGTCAACCTGGGGTAAGTAAACTTAGAGTTGTAGAAAAATATATGCCAAAGGTAGAAGGGCTGATAGTAGTATAGTCTAACTAAGGAAGTGGTTATCTAAGGGTTAATATATTCAAGCAACCCTATCTAATGAGAAAACCCTACTAAGCAACTTAAAACTATGTAACCTAAGTACTTTTGGATCAAGGATCGATGGATAGTTCTAGAAAAACAAGTGAAATCCCTATTTAAAGAAAACTAGTTCATAACAATAAGAAAAAGAAACTATTAAGCATAAAAATAACAAAATAACAAAAGCAACTATTAAGCATAACAATAAGAAAATAGAAAAATCAAACTACTTTCACTAGCCCACCTAAATTCAATGAGAAACAACCCTATAAAAGAGGGTAAATAAACTAACAATTATATTATCAAAGCAATAATAGACAAGTAAGCAATTTAACCTATTAAATCAAGTAAACAACTGACTACCCTTATATAACTTCTACTGCAAGTAATCTAATTAAAACTTCTCATTGAACAACTAGCTAAGCTAAGAGGCAAGTGAACTCTATTTTTAATTCAAACTTCAAAACTATTTCTAATTCATAAAAGGAAATCTATCTGATTGAAAGAAAGAAGAATTGACAACTAAACTTTAATCTATGATAAGCAAAACGTCTCTTTAATCTATCAAAATGAAAGACTATCTATCCTACAACAACAATAAAACTATCTTCTAATCTATGAAAGCAAGAAACTATCTTTTAACCTATGAAAACTCAAATATAATGTTGGTGGTTGTGTGACTGTATTCGGTGTCTCATAATATCTCGATGGCACTTGACAACAAAAGATAATTCAAGCAGTATAAGCTCAATATTGATATCAATAGCAAAGTGAAAGGTATAGATTAAACAATCCAATGAGAATTTAGCCATTATGGAAACTATCATCGATTACCCTGCATATTCATGGAATTATTAATCATCAACAATATAATGAGATTATAATTGTACTCTATGCTATGAAAGAAAAAATTATAATTAAATTCAATCATTAACTAAGAATTGTAATTGCAATCTAATTCTAGGAAAGAAAGTTCATAAAATGAAACTATGCTATATCTATTTTAATAATTCAAAATGAAAGAAAGAAAGTGCTTAAGAACAAGAATTAAAACATGAAATATAAAAGTTAAACTAACGAATACATTAACCAACAACTAGTTAAGAAAGATTTACATAAAAATAGAATAAGAAATCTATAATTAAAAAAACCGAAGTTAACCCTATTTATCCATCAAATCCTTGGTAAAGAAAACATGAAATAGAACTTTGTTCTACTCTATTTCAAACTCTGTTTTAAACTTGATTCTAAAAGCATGAATAAAATGCAATCTAACTTTTAATTGCACATGGGGTCAGTGTATGAATTTTCAAATTCGTTCCTAACTACAGAATCAACGCAAACTAACACAAGCCTTCATACTCACCTGCAAAAGAGAATTAAAATAATTAAACTACAACAACAAATTAAATAACAAAGGAAAATTAACAATGCATGTATAGGAAATAAACAAGAGGCATCTAAGCTATAAAATGCATAAATAACTTAAAGAACAGCTACCAGACAGCTGGTGGGCCCCCCAACAAGTCATGGTCACTTCTTAAAGGCACACCACGAAGTCAACAAACTGATCTCACCATTAAAACTCAAAAACACAATTTTTTATAATTATGGCAATGAAAAATGGCAAAACAGAGTAAAATCGTGTTTGTCTCCAATACACTGGTTCTTCTACTGCTTAACTTCTATCTGACCACCACAGTGGTATTTATAAGATTTACAGACCAAGTGGTCGACCACTCGAGGGTCAAACCACTTCTAAATACAACAAATTACATTAATGGTTCCCTAACTGTCGAAATAGAGTGAGCCAATAATCGCCCTCCTCAACAACCTAAACTGAGTTGTCAAGAGTTCAATAGTTGGAGGGGGAAAGCACGAGAAAAACCCATGTTCCTGATTCGCCCACCACTGGACACCAATACCATAACTGCCAAATCACCCACTGTTTTTGTGCAAGATGCAGTGTTGGACGAAGTGTCAGACTGGGTACCGGATCGAGTATTGGATGGAGTGTTGGACTGAGTGCTGGAAGAAGAAACATAATGCGATTTTTCCCTATAACACCAAAAAACGTGAATTAGATCCTTGGAAACATAAAAACATGATGAATTATACTCAATATCAACATCAAACATGAATCATACATGCCTGGTGTAGATCATACCTTTTTGGCACAAAATTCTTTAAAAATCTTATCCAAAACATGAAAAACACATATATACATTCAGCAAAAGTGTCTAATAACTTTTATAAAAATGATCATATCCCAGGCCCAACATTACCCCCACACTTACGATTTTGCAGGTCCCACTGCAAACAAAAAGAAATTACCGCTTGTGACTAGGCTTGTTGAGGAGGATCAGCTTTGGAAGATTCTCCTTCTTGTTGTGAAGACTTTTCCTTGTGCCTCTTGTGTTGTTTCAATTGTGCTCTAAGGTTGCGGTTGGATTTGTTCATCTCATCAACCAATCATCGAAGGGAGTTAACCTTTTCTTGGAGGACTGCATTATCATGATGAAGGTGTGTATCTATTTTCTTCCTTTCTTCTGACTGTTGGAGAAGTTGATGGTTTTCTTTTTGTAGCTTCTCAATGGATGGGGAAGAATCAGTGATATCGGAGGAAGGCTTAGATCATTTGAGGGATGTGGATAATCTATCAGTCTTACGATCTAGAGTAGGTATGGGTGAAGTATGAGTGATGGGGGATTGGTAAGGAGAGGTAGGTTCTGATTTTGTCTTTCTTAGTGGCTCTAATCCATCTGAATAAACTTCCCTAAGTCTCTTGTGAGGGCTCTCAATATCGGAGGACACTTGGATAGGATCCAAAGTAGGTAGGGGTTTTGCATAAGGTTTTTTTCTTGTGCTTTGAGTACTCTTTCGAAAGGGTCCTTTACCAAATCGATTGGATCCCCTCCTATTTTTGGGAATGATGGGAAAGTCTTGTTGAATCACTTCTTGGAGATTTTTAGGTGTGGGATCAAGATATATTGAAGGCATCGGGGGGTTAGCAATAGGTTTCTTTTGATCTTTACTCTTGGTCTTTTTACCCAATGATGAAGCAAGGATATCAACAAGTTTTTTGTATTCTTCTGGTAAAGAGAGGGTTTGTGCAAGGGGGTTTGGAGTTCTTGGAGAGCAAGGCTTGGATGGAGAGATAGTTCTTAGGCTAAGTGGATTTTTGTCGGTCTTAATTGTCAAGTGAGGGTTTGCAAATTGATAGATAAATGCATCCCAAGTTTTCCCCTATTTCTCTAGTTCGGCTAGAACCAGGAGTTTGATCAAGCCATGGCGAAAGAGAATGTTGTGGGGGTTAGTCGCATTCTTCCTCACTTGAGAGGACATCTTCTCCAAGCTTTTTAGAAAATAGAAGGGGAAGTTCAAAGGTTTGTTGAACTGAAAATGAGCCAACAATCTCAAATGACAAGATTTAAAAGTGGAGTATCTACCTTCACATGTAATCAACCTCATGATGACGATGAGAGGGTTGATCAATTCCACCTTTATCCACTCCCTAGAATATCCTTTTTCTCTTGAAATGTTATGGAATTTGGGCATAAACATTATGTTATAACATGAGTGCGACAACTGGTGGTTTTTTAACCATCTATCTCCCATTCTTGGAATCTTTGTGGCTACAGCAACAGACTCTTCTAAGACCTTAAAGGAAAGATACCCTATGCACGTTGTCTTCCCATTGAAACCAAGGGAAAATTGCATGGAGAGACTATCATCGTGGCCCTGCAAGTTAGACAAAAATGGCCCCCACCATGCGCGCAAAAGCACCTCTCTGCATTGTGCAAATTCAGGAATAGCAAAAAGATCCTCATAGGAAGAGGGTTCATACCTCTTAGTCATTGCGGCAGAGGTGAAATTCATCAGGCAAGGGCATGAATGGGCCAAGAGATGGTATGAATTGGGCATGGGCCAAGCGTAATTCAAACAGGGGAACAAATGGCAAAGATTGGGCACAATTTCTCAATGCAGGGCAAAGCAAATGGCAAGGGAGAATTCAGATAAAGGTTACCCAGCCTGAATTTGAATGCGCCTATGGTGGAGTAGGTTGCACACATGTGTGCACGAGCTTCCATGTGTGGGAATTTTCGAATTCGAAGGCTCATTTTTGGGGGCAATGTAATGATGTGCAGTTAGATCCATGTCCAAGTATTTTGACTTGGACATTTGATCATGAACATATAAAGAATCTTCAATCAATTGCCTGCAACCAATTCAATTGAATGTCATTGATTCCTGGTTACCTAGAATCTAGGATAGTTACTAGTGTGTAATTCATATGGCACTTCATTCGACACCTCATACGGTATTTCATACGACACCTCATACGACACTTCATACGACACCTCTGTGTTGAATATATTTTCACCTCTTAAAATGTATAGCCTGCAAATTTGAAGTGTTTTTGACAATCAAAGTGCTTACTGAGCAGAGGAAAAATGCTCCCTTGTTGTTAATTTTGCCATCATTCTCACTCAATCCTCTTGCATATGACATATAATGTCAAACCTACAATGAACAGGTTATAGTAAGCATAAAACATATACTTTCAATCCTGCAATGTACAACTTGTAATGAAAGATAGACCGATAAAGAGTGGTATGTTAAGTATATGTTCAGTAATATAGCACACATGAGTTTAACACTTCAAAAATAAAATGACTATTAATGTAATATCTTGTATCATGGAAATAATACAAAAATTCTTGCAAAGATTTATTTCTCCAGTCAATGGTCATTTGTTAGCTCATGAACCCCTCCCCCACACCTAAGTATTGTGACACCTCACAATCAAAAGTATAGGAAACCAACCAATTCCCCCAATAGCCGAAGATTTATAGTATGTCAAGTGTAAAGATAAATTTCACAGATTGGTCTGACGAGATGGGTAGAATATGGCCCCACGTATAGGATAAGACATCCTATATATATATAAGAAGAGATAGGCAAGAGAGTTTCAAGATAGTCTTAGAGTTAGTTCCTGATGGCAAGTTTATAGAGTTCATTAACCTTAGCTTAACCACACATACTTCATGTCAGATTTTTCTACAAGTAATGTCGTACATTAGGACAAGTTTAAATTTATTATTTATTTTTGTCAGATCACCATCCTCGCTAGGTAGAATGCCCCGCTACCAACAAGCATGTGCAGTACTCCGATGGGTTTACCTAGTCATACCACAGGCCGGTACCCACTACCAGCAGACCTATTTAGTATCCCAGTGGGTTAGCCTCTTACACCCTCAGAGAGTGGCCCTCCATATTTTAATATTTTAGTATAAGATTGCTTTGTGCAACAAGATGGGGGGACAACTCTGAAAACAACTCTGTTTTTTTTTTTTTTAATTGGGATGGTATTTATGTCAGAGGATGAATTTTTGTTATATTACTTAGTGATTGTCCCGGTGTAAGGGGTACTTAAGTGGACGTGGCCTATCTAAGATATGATATAATCAAGCTATTTAGTGTGTAGTGGATGGTACCATTGAGAAAGAATAAAAAGGTATCTCTAGGCTCAACTCACTTTCTTCTTTTGTAATTATTGTGATGTTTCCATGACTAACCGCTAATTAGACTTCCTTGTTACTCTTTGATAAAGACACTTGAATCACTTACTTAGGTTTCTTGAAAAAACTGTACAAGAGACCTCTAGGATTGATAGTTATGGTATCACTTCCTTATACAGTGGTGAAGAGTTTCCAGAGAAACTACTTTAGAATGCCTTAAAAATGAGATTTTTTGCAAAAATATGGCTAATTACAGTAAGTCAATATTCATTTAATGCTTTAGCAGACACAAAATTCTAGTGTAACAATTGTTTGAAGAAATATCCTTGAAACTGTGTACTCCTGGTGAAATAAATACTTACAGAAATCTCTAGAATTGCCTTATTAAAAAAATTCAAAAACTCTTTACATATATACAGTAGGAAATTCAGAAAACTTTTCAAGAACATGGGGGGACTTCCCCATCTACTAAGGCCAATGCCTTGTCAGTTGACATGACTTGTAGAAAATCCTCTTTGGAAATGGGCTTATGATAAAATTTTAGTCGGTGTCCATTTACTACAAAGGAGACTTGTCCATCGTCAATTGTTTTAATTTTTAAAGCTCCATTGTCATATACAGTGTCTACCTCGTAAGGGCCCAACCATCGAGTGGTGAGTTTTCCTTTGAAGGTTTTGAATCGGGAATAAAAAAACAGAGCCCAATCACCAGGTTGGAAGTGTTTCTTCTTAATAAACTTGTCATGCCACTTGCTCCTTTGGTTTTGGACTAATATTGTCCGTTGATGGCATCTTGTTTGATTTCATCCAACTCTTTCAATTGTAGGGATCATTTCTTCTGAGCCTCATCCAAGTTTAATCCTAATTCTGTGTAAATACAAAAGGTCCTTACTTGGAATTCTATTGGTAAAAGTACTTGTTTCCCATACACTAGCTCATAAGGGGTATGCCCAGTGGTATTTTTCCAAGTGGTCTGGTATGCCCACAAAGCCTCTGGGAGCCTATCATCCCAATCCTGGTGATGTAATTGGACAGTCTTGGTCAATATGGAAACCAAAACTTTGTTTGTATATTCTACCTGTCTATTGTCTTGCGGATGGTATGGAGAAGATTTACAGTGTTTAATCCCATATTTATCTGTTAGCTCTCTCATCATCTTGGAAGTGAATTGAGTGCCTTGGTCGGTGACAATGTCACGAGGGACACTGAAGTGGGTAAAGATGTCTTCATAGATGAATTCGACAAAAGACTCTTTGTGGCCCTGAATAGGGATTTTGCCTCTACCCATTTGGTGACATAGTCCGTACAAACCAAAATATAGTTCTTCCTATGGGACATGGGTGAAATTGGTCCTACAAAGTCAAGGGCCCATTTTTTGAAGGGTTCTATCATAACTTGGGCATGCAAGGGAATTTCGTCAGCTGACATAGGTCTTCCTATCCTTTGGAAACTATCACAACTTCTCACATACTTGGCAGCATATTTGAAAATTCTAGGCCAATAGTAACCCGAATGTAACACCTTATATGATGTACGTTTGTCAGAAAAATGGCCACCACATGGTCCATCATGACAACTTCGTAGTATTTCAGGTACCTCATCCTCTCGGACACATCTACGAATAATCAAATTAGGACCTATGCGAAAAATTTCAGGACCAACCGAAGAGTAATTAGCACTCTGTGTAATAATTTTTCGTTGTTCATGAGGTGACAAAAGAGATGGTAACTTCCTAGTGGCTAGATAGTTTTCCATATCTGCAAACCATGGAGTATTGATAGAAAGGGAAAAGAGGTGCTCATCTGGGAAACTATCATCTATAGGGATATCATCATCCTCATTTTTTAGTCGGGAAAGAAAATCATCTACTACATTATCCTTTCCAGGTCAGTCAAGCACAATGATATTAAATTCTTGCAATAACAAAAGCCACCTGGTCACTCAACCATTAGTTATGGGTTTTTTCAGGAGAAATCTAATGTTGAAATGATCTGTATGTATGAATAGTTCATAACCTGTAATGTAATGAAGAAACTTGTTAATATCATGAACAACTGCCAAGAATTATTTCTCAGTGTCTGTGTAGTTCAAATCGGCAGGGGACAAGTTCTTGCTCACAAAATAAATGGCATAGGAATGTTGGTCATGTTTCTTCCCTAATACCCCTCCTATTGCGTTGTCAGAGGCATCAGTGGAT
Organism: Picea glauca; assembly: GCA_000966675.3. NCBI lineage: Eukaryota > Viridiplantae > Streptophyta > Pinopsida > Pinales > Pinaceae > Picea > Picea glauca. The sequence continues at coordinate 139,715 of JZKD02S1137389.1, read as the reverse complement.
ATATGAAATGGGAGAGTCCAATTGGGCCCTCTAAGAAATGGTGCCACAGACAACTTATCTTTCAAGGTTTCAAAGGCAGATTGACACTGCTCAACCCAAACAAAATCAACATCTTTTATTATTAATCCAAACATAGGTGCAACAATCTTTATAAAATTTTCAATAAACTGTTGGTAATATCTAGCATGTCCAAGAAATATTCTCACCTCTTTATGATTCTTGGGGGTGGAAGTATGATGATGACCTCAATCTTTGCAGGATTGACTTTTATCCCTTCAAGCGAAACATGATGTCCTAGAACCACTCCTTCAGTTAAGAACATTTTTCATTTTTCATGACTTAGGGATAGGTTCATTTCCTGGCATTTGATGAGTAATTTTTCTAAGTTGTCTAAGGATTCCTGGTAAGTGTTACCATAGACTTTTAAGTCATCCATGTATAACTCCACACAATCATGAATGAGATCAGCAAATATCCCTAATACTACTAGTTGAAATGTGGCAGGAGCATTACACAATACAAATGGTAAGACCCTATAGGCATAGGTGCCCTAAGGACAAGTAAAGGTAGTCTTGTCTTGGTCCTCAGGTGCTATAAGAATCTGATTGTACCCATTGTACCCATCTAGAAAGGAAAAATACTTCTTTCTAAACAAGGTATCTAGAACTTGGTCAATGAAAGGGAGAGGAAAGTAGTCTTTCAGAGTGGCTTTATTGAGTTCCTGGAAATCAACACAAATTATCCATTTCCCCGGTCACTTTCTTTGGAACCACTACAAGTGGGGATACCCACTTACTATCGGAGATGGGATAAATGAATCTGACATTTAACAACTTTTGGATCTCCTCCTTGACTATATCTTTAAGTGTTGGGTTCATCCTTCTCTGGGGTTTCCTAACAGGTGTTACTTCCCCTTGGGTATATATGTGATGGATGCATGTGTCGGGGTGTATACCCTTCATGTCAGTGTATTCCCAGGTAAATGACCTTGATTTTTCTTTAAGGATATCTACTAATTGTTTATGTTGGTCTACATCTAGCCCAGAGTTTATATGTAAAAGTTTCCCTGGACTAATCTAGTAGGGAATAGTATAAGACATGCCAGACTCATCTATCTCGAAAATAAAAGATGTTGAAGAAAAAATGGATGGGTCTAATTGTTCTTGAAATTATTCCCCAAACATACACTCAAATTGGGGAAAAGACTGTGGAAAATCCACACATGTGATAGCAGAAATGAACTGGTTTAACACATTTTATGTTGTGTGCTCCTGAAGTGTCCATGCATGTTCACTTGGCAATACGGGTTCTTCCCAGTCCTCATTCTCGTATGGGAATTCAAGCCACCATAGATTCTCCATAACAAGTTGAGCTAGAGGGTAAATGGTGAGCTTTTTTATAGAGAGACCATTTGATATGGTCATTTCCCCTTCTCTACAACCAATAAATGCATTGGTTGTGACTAGCCAAGGTCTTCCCAAAATGATGGGATGACCTTTGGCATGATCCTTTGAATGAATGACAAGAAAATATACTAGGTACTCCCATGAGGCTAAAGTAACCATGATATCATCTAAAATTCCTTCAGGTATAACCCTAGTCTTATCTGCTAATTCCAAAATGGTTGGGGTAGGCCAAAGAAGAGGTTGTAACTGTAATTGTTCCAAGGTAGTAGAGGTCATAACATTGATGGCTGCCCCTAGGTCTATGAGAGTGGTTCCAATGGAGATATCATTAATGGTTATGGTCACTACAGAGTTTCCTGGGTTCCCATACTTTGCTAGTTTTGGTTGTTATGATATGTACTCAAAAATTCCTCCTACCAAAGGTACTATAGGGGGGTCATTTTGCTTCCTACCTAGATTCTTAATACACAATTATTTGACTACCTTACTGTAGATTGGAATGTATTTAATGGCTTGAAGCAAGGGAATCTTGACACAAATATTTTTCAATTCATTCAAAATGTTAAATTTCATTTAGGTGGTAGGTTTCTCGATTACCAATCAGTCTGGATAAGGAGGGACCTTCGTAATTTGTGAAGGTTCATTTTGGGGAAGCTTGGGTTCTTATTTTTTCGAGATAATAACATATTCCCACCTAGTGTCATACGTGGGTTGTTTGGTGGTTTCTTCTTCTTATTCCGATCCAAAACTTTTTCCGAACTTAGTTGAATCTCCTGTAATGGAACAAGAGTAATAACATATTTTGGGAAGGCTTGCATCTCAACATTGTGAAGAGGTTGAGGGGGCTTATTATTGGGATTTGGCACTGATTGTCCTGATAATAGTGTTGGTCTCAGGGAGCTTGCATTTTGATATTGTAGCGGTTGTTTTTGTGAAATAGGAGGTAAAGGTGGTGGAAAAATAGCTGGCAGAAGCTATGGAGTGTTCGATGGGAACTGAGGATAATGATGGTTGGAAATAGGGATAGGTGGATCTTGAGGGTTTCCTTGGTTATGTCCTCCTCTCCATCCTTGAAACCAAGGATGTTGGTATTGAGTAGACCAGTTTTTCCAACCTGGTGAGTTCTACTATTTTTTTTGTTGATAATAGGGTGGAACTTGAGATTGTAGATCCAGATATGTGGGTTGGTTCCTAGGCTTCCATGGCCTCCTAGGTGCATATGAAGACTCCCCAAGATCTCCACTCCTATAGATGGCTAATAAACTGAGAAATTATGGAAATTCTTCAGTCACATGGTCTTCTATATAGAAGCCAGAAACTGAAATGTTATCTAATGGGCATTCCCTTGAGGAATGCTTCCTCCTGCATCTTGGGAAATATATGCTCATTGCTGCATTTTCCTCCTCCCATTTATTTTTTATTTTTAGGGTGTCCAACTGGGAACCTATTGTTCTTAAGATATATGTTTTGAAGTTTTCCAAAAGGTTCCCTATCTCTGCTCTCATAATACCACTTGAACTAACTGGTTTTAAACTTCTATTGTAAGGGTCTCGAACATTCTTTCCTATTTTGGCTCTACTCCTTGAGTAATTTTTACACATTTCACATATTTCGGAAAATGGTTTATGGGAGATGTCACTTGATGCCATCAGGTTAAGAATATCTAGATATTCTTCTGAAATTCCCTTAAGGAAAATATCTCTAATTACATCCTCTAGGAGGTCATGGTATTTTGACTTCTGGGACATATAACCAAATCTTTCCATATGATCTTCAAGGGTCTCGTCTTGTAACTATTGGATTTTAAATATGTCATTACGAGACTCTTTGGTCTTGCAATATTCTTGGTACTTCTTAAGAAAGATGTCCTTCAAGGCTTCCCAAAACCTAATACTGAATTCTCCCAACCCGATGAACCATCTTAGTGTGGAGTGTTTGAGGGTGGCAGGAAAGAGTTTTAGTTTTTGGGCATCTTGTACATAGTTGTAGCTCCTACACAAGATGTCAAATTCAAATATGAAGGTGTCTGGATCTTCACTATTTTTACCATAAAAGGTAGGCAGTGATGAGAGATGAATATTCTTCATGTTGACATTTGGAGTGGTGTCTAAATTGGAAACCCAAAGGTAGTTTCGGTTTGGTTTCCATTTTCTTCTTCCTCCCTGTGTCTTAGATTGTTATGGTCCTCCTAATCATCCATATTTGCATGGTTTCCAAAAAGAGAGTACCTAAGTGGTTTTATCTTTGAAGAGAACAGGGTTTCCTTTTGATGGAAAGGTCTTCCTATGGATTGGATGTCTGGGACTCTACTCGAGCCGATTGAAACTATTGGTGCCAAAGTTTCTATGTCAGTTTGAGAGATAATTACATTGGTTGAACTACCAAACAAAAGATTCACCTGTTCAAGGTCTATGATGTCCTCAAAGTTAGGATTTCCTAGTGGTGGTGTAAAATCAAAGGTTGTATTGTTTGGCTCTGTGGAAGGCTCGAGTGGTCTTGCCTCCTATCCCTATAATATTGGTGCTTCAATTTCTTATTCTATAGTGCTCCCTATGTTAGTCCCTTCAGAGACTATTTTAGCTCTTTGAGTTAAGCTAGCTCTTATTTTTTGGTATCGTTATGTGGATTTTATAAGTTGAACGTTCCTTCCCCCAAAAAGATCATAAGGAACCTTGGTTGAAAGGTATGATTTAGATTTAATGTATCTCCCTTTTGGGTCTCTAGGTCTATTCATGAAAGAAAAAGCTACCATTTGGTTTCTAGGTCGATTCATGAAAGTAAACAAAAAAAAACTACCATTGGGTTTGGGGGAGCCTACAATAACAGATGAGAAGGTTCTTACCTCTCGTCTTAAAGTTCCCCCGCCACCAATCTAATGCTAAGGTCTAGGAATGATCTATTTCCTAACTACTTCTTACCTTGAGACAACTCCCTGACAATGGCGCCAAAAATGATGGGTGTTCTATATGCACTAAAAACACACTTAAAAACCCTTAATTAAATTGTCAACCCCAGGTAAGTAAACTTAGAGTTGTAGAAAAATATATGCCAAAGGTAGAAGGGATGGTATTAGTATAGTCTAGCCAAGGAAGTGGCTATCTAAGGGTTAATATAGTTAAGCAAACCTATCTAATGAGAAAACTCTACTACGCAACTTAAAAGTAAGTAACCTAATTACTTTTGGATCAAGGATCAATGGATAGTTCTAGAAAAACAAGTGAAAACCCTATTTAAAACAAACTAGTTCATAACAATAAGCAAAAGAAACTATTAAGCATAACAATAAGAAAATAACAAAAGAAAACTTCTTTCACTAGCCCACCTAAATTCAATGAGCAACAACCCTATAAAAGCAAGTAAATAAACAAACAACTATACTATCAAAGAAATAATAGACAAGTAAGCAATTTAACCTATTAAAGCAAGTAAACAATTGACTACCCTCAAATAACTTCTATTGCAAGTAATCTAATTAAAATTGCTCATTGAACAACTAGCTAAGCTAAGAGGCAAATGAACTCTATCCTTAATTCAAACTTCAAAACTATTTCTAATTCATAAAAGGAAATCTATTTAATTGAAAGAAAGAAGAACTAACAACTAACCTTTAATCTATGATAAGAAAAACTGCTCTTTAATCTATCAAAACGAAAGACTATCTATCCTACAACAACAATAAAACTATCTTCTGATCTATGAAAGCAAGAAACTATATTTTAACCTATGAAAACTCAAATATAATATTGGTGGTTGTGTGAATGTCTTCAGTGTTTTATAATATCTCAATGGCAATTGACAACAAAAGATAATTCAAGTAGTATAATCTCAATATTGATATCAATAGCAAAGTGAAAGGTATACATTAAACAATCCAATGAGAATTTACTCATTACGGAAACAATCGTTAATTACCCTGCATATTCATGGAATTATTAACCATCAACAATATAACGAGATTATAATTGTACTCTATGCTATGTAAGCAAAATTCATAATTAAATTCAATAACCAATAACCAGTTAAGCAATATCTACATAAAAATGGAATAAGAAATCTATAATTAAAAAAACTGAGGCTAACCCTATCCATCCATCAAATCCTTGGTAAAAAAAACATGAAATAAAACTCTGTTCTACTCTATTTCAAACTCTGTTTTAAACTTGATTCTAAAAGCATGAATAAAACACAATATAACTTTTAACTACACATGGGGTTGGTGTATGAATTTGAAAATTCATTCCTAACTACGGAATCAACGCATACTAACACAAGCCTTCATGCTAACCTGCAAAAGAGAATTAAAATAATTAAACTACAACAACAAATTAAATAACAAAGGAAAAATAACAATGCATGTACAAGAAATAAACAAGAGGCATCTAAGCTATCAAATCCATAAATAACTTAAAGAACAGTTACCAGACTACTGGTGGGCCCCCTAGCAAGTCGTGGTCACTTCTTAAAGGCACACCACGAACTCAGCAAATCGATTTCACCATTAAAACTCAAAAACACAGTTTTATATAATTTTGGCAATGAAAAATGGAAAAACAGAGTAAAATCGTGTTTGTCTCCAATACACTAGTTCTTCTACTACTTAATTTCTATCTGACCACCACAATGGTATTTATAAGATTTACAGACCAAGTGTTCGACCACTCAAGGGTCGAACCACTTCTAAATACAACAAATTACATTAATGGTTCCTTGACTACAGAAATAGAGCGAGCCAATAATTGCCCTCCTCAACAACCTAAACCAACTTGTCAAGAGTTTAGTAGCTGGAAGGGGCAAGAACGAGAAAAACCCATGTTCCTGATTCTCCCACCATTGGATTCCAATACCATAACCACCAAATCTCCCACCATTTTTTTGCAAGACACAGTGCTAGATAGAGTGTCGGACTAGGTACCGGATCGGGTACTGGATGGAGTGCGGACTGAGTGCCAGAAGCAGAAACGTAATGTGATTTTCTCTTGTAACACCAAACAACATGAATCAGATCCTTGGAAACATAAAAACACGATGAATTATACTCAATATCAACATCAAACATTAATCATACATCCCTGGTGTAGATCATACCGTTTTGGCACAAAATTCTTCAAAAAGATTCTTCAAAACATGAAAAACGCATATATACATTCGACAAATGTGTCTAATAACTGTCATAAAACTGATCATATCCCGGGCCCAACAACAAGCATGCTATTCCATATATAATTTAGGGTTAGATGTTAGAATGTCAAGTATAAATCAATAAAAGTGCTCAAGACACCATCATTTGGGACATCAAAATGTGATTCTTTTATTCATAATACAAAGATTATACCTTACAATCTGAGTCAGCTACCATTCTACAAACTTGGTCCAGGCTCCTCTTTACCATGCTCCAAGTGCACCTTGCATGAGCTTCTTCTCTAAACCTGCTGATCACTTCTATGGAAGGGGATGGGTTAAATGGGGGAAGAAGGGGCTAATAAGGGAATGCTGAGGAAATTTCTCACAAAAGGAAGCCATATCTTGGGCAAGGAGGGGAAGTGAAATCAGGCATATTTTCATTGTTCTTATGCTTAGATGTGAAATGAGACCCCAAAAAATCCTATTATATGAAAAAATGATGGTTATTTGGTTGGGTGATGGGCTATAGCAGGTGGATTAGTTGAGAAACTTCCAATAGCCCATAAATTTCAACGAATTCCTTGCAACTTTTTATTTTTTGCAACTTTTGCAAGTATACGCGGGTTGTAATGGTGCAACATGTGTATGTATGCGAGATGTAGTGGTGCAACAAGGATATGTATGTGGGTTGTAATGGTCCAAGGTGCGTACATCTTCTAAAAAATGGTTTTTTAAGAAGAGCTTATCAACAGTGCTTTGGAAACATATGCAAGTAAAAGGGCCAAGGCCATATGTGCATGAATAGGGAAATTTAGGGCTATAACACCGATTCAAAATCAAGCCACTGGAGGAGGATTTTTTAAAGGAACCGTACCATATGTGAAGGTAGACCCTATTGCAGAAAAATAAACTAAGAAAATAATTGAAATTGCACAAATGAATAGAACAATCAGGCAAATGAAAAATGAGATAACCAGGTTAAGAAGGGGTGATAATTATGTAGCAAATCCGAGAAATTCGGTCCAAGAGAAAAGAAGGAACCCTCCCCAATAAAATAGAGTGAGGTTTGAAAACACTAATAATCAACAAAGACAAAAGGATCCCAGGAAACCAATCCCAAATGGAGTTGTTCTCGATGAGATATATGATGAATAAATAACCGAGCAAGAAAATGATTATTTACCTGATGAAAATTTTGAAACCTTACAGATGGACGGATGTGATACATCCATGTATATATTTGAAGGAGATAAAAAAGACCCTAAATTGCAAGAGAATGTTTCCCAAACACGATCATTTTTAAATAAATCCAAAATTAAAGATGATTCTGAAAAAGAAAAGGAAAGAATTAAAGAAAAAGATAAAGAAAAGGTGAATGAGAAAGAGGCCAATAAAAATGTGATAAACAACAATGGAAGTGGTTTCAAACCCTCCCCAGATGAAATACAATGTTGTAGAAGATTTGAGTAAGTTGAGGATAACTCTTCCTTTTATAGAAGTGGTAAATATCCCTCAACAAAGAGAAACTATTTTGAGATTGTTGGATGATCCATATGGAAGAATGGAGGATGTTGTTATAAGTCCAAAGAAAATCCAGAACACATCAACCGTCAATTTGAGAGGTAAAGTACCACCTTTTTATATTTCAACTAAAAATCATGATGTTGGACTTCATAATTGTTTAGTTGACATTGGTGGGACCAATAATATTATGCCATTGGTGGTCATGGAGGCGTTGGGTATGAGTTTCACCAAATATTATGAAATAGGTGAAAGCATGTATGCAATTGAATCCATACAGGTGCCATCTTATGTGGAAGTCAAAAATTTTTATGCTTGGATCACCGTGGCTCCCCATATTATTACAATTTTCAATATTTTTGTGGTAGATATTCCTCCTGCATCTGGATTTGTCCTAGGGAGAGATTGGTCATCTATGATCGGGGGCTACATAACGAATGATGGAAGTTTCATGATGTTGTTAGATAAATAAGGAGCAATGATTAAGGTCCCTCATGAACCCAGGAGGTCGTGTTACTTCAAAAAGAAGGATAATGAGCTAATGGAAGATTATCTAGATGTTGGAATTGGAAACTATGCTATCCTAGACATGGAGCAGATTGAAGACATGGAGAATCAAAAGAATCATTTTAAAGGTCACTGGAGGATGTAATTTGATGGATCTTTCTCAAGTTTTGGGAATGGAGTTGGAATCATCCGTATAAACCCAGAAAAGATATTGCATCCACATGCTATCAGACTTGAATTTGTGTGCACCAATAATGAGGCAGAATATGAGTCTTTGATTCAAGGAATGATTATCGCATAAGAAATGAAGATAAAACATTTAATTGTGACTGGCGACTCCGAGTTGGTAATAAATCAAGTTACCTAGATATACAATATTAAAATGGAAATACTCAAATTATATTTCAAAAGAGTTAATGAATTGATGGAAGCTTTCATATCTTTCAACATCTCTTTCATCCCAAGGGATAAAAATCAAAAGGAAAATTCATTAGCTTTGACGAATTCACTATTGAAACCAGATGATGTTTAGATAAAGACATATTTTCAAGTAAAAATAATATTCTGACCTTCTATACCTAACAATCAGGAGTATTTACAAGTATTTGAGAATGATGAAGAATTAGAATTTTTTTTGGTGAATGATGATGAATATGAGGATAATGACATAACTGTTGTCCCGAACAATTTTATTCAATCTGAGTCTCTTTTTACAAGAGGTGATCATTCTAAGAACCTCCTCGAAGAAGTATCTCTCTGAAAAGTCCAAGAAAGAAGAAAGATTAATATTGGAATTGATAGTTCCCCAAAATATGTCAATTTGGGAGTTGATTCCAAAATTGACGAAGTTGATCAATATGTCACACTATTTAAAGAATATCTTGATGTGTTCAAATGGATTTATCATGATTTGAAGGAATATGATAAACCAATATTTCTACACACTATTCCCTTGAGAGAAGGGGCAAAGCCTGTCAAGCAGAAGACAAGAATGATGAACCCTGAATTAAAATCATTGGTAAAGGTTGAATTGGAAAAATTAAAGAAAGATGGAATAATATACCCCATTATACATTCTGACTAGCTTTCAAATCCTATTATTGTGAGAAAAAAAGACTGGGGAGATTCAGATGTCTGTATATTTCAGGGACCTTAATAAATCAAGTGTAAAGGATAATTATCCTTTTCCTAACATGGAATTTATCCTCCAACAAGTCACAGGACCATCTTGTATGTCCATGTTAGATGGTTTTTATGGGTATAATCAAGTCCTTGTTGTTGAGGAAGATAGATAAAAGAAAATTTTCATAAAACCTTTGGAGACATATGCATATGCTTGTAAGTTTTAAACCTATGAAGTAAAGCAATGCATATAATTTCTTAAGAAAAACAAAATTTAATCAATGGCTCATACACATAGTACACAAAGATTTATACCAGAAACCCTCAATAGGGGAAAACCTTTCTTATATCCATTATATCGAATTTCACCATTCACCATACAATATGTACAATGTTTTTAGGTATTTCGTAGATACCAAAACCCTAATCCATTAATCCGAGATTAATTTAGAAAACCGTTTAAAATAGCAAAATCCGCTAAAAATAGCAAAAACCACCCCAAAAAACAATTTGGGGTGTTGCGCATAACTAGGGGGGCCCATACCTGGCCCCCCCTGGAACCCCCCTAGGAAGCGCCCGACACACACGACATAGAGAGCACTACTATAGGGATTGTCAGACATAGTTGTCAAATCTGATGCACCCACACACACACATGCAAATAATATAACACATACCCAGCAATGCTCAAATGCCCTTTGGTTTAAAAAATGTTGGAGATACATTTCAGAGGGATATGGGTCATGCTTTTGAGGGATTGATAGGAAAATTCATGGTGGAATTCCAATATTATTTAATAGTATGCTAAAAAACAAGGAGCGATCACATTCATCACCTAAGGAATTTTTTTGACAGGTGTAGGTTATATGGTGTTTCTTTAAATAAAAAAAAATGTTTATTTATTGTAACTAAAGGAAAACTATTGGGTCATATTGTGTGCAATAAAGGAATCTATATTGATCTAGAGAGAGTTAAAGATATAATTGAACTCAACCCCCCATCATCTAAGAAGGGATTTCAATCATTTTTTGGAAAAATCAACTTTGTACAAAGATTTTTCCCTGACTATGCAAGTATTGTGAAGCCTATCAATTCATTGTTGAAAAAGGAACAAAGTTTTGAATGGACCATGGATACATAGGAATCTTTTAATAATATAAAAAAGGAAATCACTATAGCTCCATTCCTCATTAGCCCATATTTCCAAAGAGACTTCATCATTTATTCATTTGCTACAGAAATTGTTGTTGCATATGTTCTTACTTGGAGAAATGTCAACGATGAAGAATTGCAATTAGTTTCATGAGAAATACCCTTCATGATTATGAATTGAGATATTCATAATTAGAGAAGCAAGCCCTGTCTCTTGTAAAAGAAGTGGTGCACTTTCAAACTTGTATATTAAATTCTCATGTCATTGTGTATGTTCCATCGTCCCCTGTGAAGATGCTTCTAAATCAGGAATTGAGAGAAGGAAAATGGGCAAATTGACTGGCAAAGATTCAAGAATATGATATTGAAGTTAAGCCTTTAAAAGCAATTAAAGGACAAGGTTTATGTAAGCTCATTTCAAATAGTGATTCTTTGGATGGAGTAATTTTGATTTCGGTAGGAGAACCCATGGAAGTTTTAGAATGTTATAAAGATATTATACTTTATTTGAGGTCTAGACAATTTCCAGTCACCATGAACTCTAAAGAGCGAAGAAAATTGAAAATGAAGTCAAATCAATATGCAATAATTGTTGATATATTGTTTAGGAGGAACTATGATGGCATATTGGTGAGATGTGTTGATGAAAGGAAAGCTCAAGAATTTATGAAATAATTCCATGAAGATATATTTGGTGGACATTTTGCGCCTACCACCATGACCCATAAAATAATAAGAGCTGGGTTTTATTAGCCATTATTTTTTAAGGACTCATATGATACCATAAGGAAGTGTGTATCTTGTCAACAATTTTCAGGGAAAATGAAAAAATATACAATGTCATTACAACCTATATCTGTAGAACAACCATTTTCCCAATGGGGACTCGATGTTGTTGGACCAATAAATCCAAAATCAAGAAAAGGAAACATATATATCTTCACCACTATAGATTAATTTACAAATTGGTCGGAAGAAGTAGCATTAAAAAAGGTTGATTATGAAGAGTTGATTAAGTTTCTCAAAGATAATAGTTTGTTAAGGTTCAGTGTCCTAGAAAACATTAATACTGACAATGGTTCAATTTTCATCGGTTCAAAATTTACATAATATTATGGAGAATATGGGATTATTATGGGGTGGTCATCAAATTATTATCCACAAGGGAATGGTCTTGGAGAATCCATCAATAAGACACTCATTCAGATATTGAAGAAAACTATTGATAAGAACCAAAATAATTGGCATTTGAAATTGACAGATTCTTTGTGGGCGAGCAGAATGACTCTGAAAGACAACATTGGGATGTCTATGTATACGTTGGTTTATGGGAAAGAAGAAAAGATTGCAATTAGCCTCGAGTTAAATTCCTTGAATTTTGTAGTCAATATAGAGGATGCAAAAGATAGTTCACCTATACAAAAGAGAGTGAACCAATTATTGAAACTGGAGGAAGACTGAAGTAAATCTTTATATAGAACTTCTCAAAGACAACAAAGTATCAAAAAACATTTTCATCAGAGCGTAACCATAAAGAATTTTCAGAAAGGTGAACTGTTGTTACTTTGGAACAAAGCTATGGAGAAACCATTGATGCACACAAAATTTGAAGCACTTTGGGTTGGACCATATATCATTGAAACGATTCTTGGTTTTAATACTTATATTCTCAAAGATATGAAGGGTAAAATGTTAATGTTTCCTATTAATGGGAAACATTTGAAAATTTTCTTCGCCAATTTTCTTGTTTCCTTGTACATAGTTTTTATTTATTTATTTTGTACATCCTTACTATTCGACTCCATAGCCCAAAAGATAGAAGCATCTGGTCATGAAGAGTCTAGATTCTTGACAACCCACAGGGGGTTATCATCCCATAGTTGGAGCTAGTTATTGAGACCGTTTTGTGCTTCCATGCTTTACTTCCACATTCTATTTTCCCTACTTTAATCCATTTATTTTCCCTCTTCTACACCTTCCCTTATTCCCTTTTTCTTTTGTCCCTTATTTTCTCCCTTTTTGGTTACTACACTTAGTCATATTTTAGTTTTGCAAGTTCATGTGTAGGTGGGATTTCATTTCCACCCACTTACTTATTTCATAAGTCCATTATAACACTTATTCATATTTCAGTTTCGCGGGTTCACAATTTCACTCCATTTTTCGTGACCTTCACTTTGCACCCCAAGTTACGTGATCTACATTTCGACCATCATCATTGTCATGAGTTCCGAGCTCCAAAGTATTTCATTCTTCTTGTATTTGATTCTGACCGACCATTCCTCTACACTTAGTATATTATTTTTTATCATCTATACAACCACGAGTTCGCGGGTTCTTGGGTTGGAGGATTCACGAAAATCCTATATTCAAATTCTCTCTCGCTTGTCCCCACCTGTTTTTTTTTCCCAATATGAATTAAGTATTGTTTAATGCTAATAAATGTTGTGCAAGCCCCAAAAAGATCATCATTAATGGTGAAATGATCAAGGAATTACTCATTAAATCTCATTAAATCTCATTAAATCTTCATTTTCCAAGGGATTAAAATATCATTATCTTTCCAAAAATATTTATTTGAGATCATTGTCCAGTTGAAGAAATAGTTTCGTCAACCTATGACATAGTGCCAGTTGAAGAAATAGTTTCAAGTGTCCATTGTTGAGATCATTATTTTATATTTTCTATTGTGCATTGTTGTCGATTCCCAAATTTAACCATCAGTAAGAGGGTGAATTGTGAAACAAATCCAATTACCTTTTGGTATCAAGCATTATGGAGGCATAAGTCCCCCCTATGTTTTTATGAAGTTTATAATAATTTTGTTTCAGTCTTCAAAAATCTTTTGTCGGGCGAAACACTCCAAGGATATCTGGTCAAGCTACTAGATTTTGAGAGAAAAAGGGGACAATAGAGAACATTGAGAATCACAATATCATAAGGATATTTTGCTCGAAAGAGAATCCTTATTTTCTCTCGTATCATGTATCTGATAAACTATTTATTACAGAGGTGGCAATGCAATATAACTTCTGGTTACATTTTTTCCATGAAAAAAGGAAAACATAGTTTATTCCCATGCCATGGAAGATTGGAGAGTTCATGTTAAGAAATATAAATAAAATTAACAAATTTGAAAATCATTTTAATAATGTGAGTTTAAAGTTTGTTGAAAGGATCAAAGGTTTTGATCTGAACAAAATATCTGTTGGACATATGCTTTCAGTGGGGTTCAATAACTCCTTCATTCAAACTGTTTTGAATGAAGAAGAATAGGGTAACATCCAAAGCACTCATGTACATAATGTTGGTGATTTAGAAACATTACATAGCAGTAATGATATTTACAAGAAAAGGGGAAAATGTCCTAGTGAAGGAATCGTTCAATCTCCAGTTGTTACTCCTAAGAATACTACATCCAGGAGAAGTGCTCCATCAACCCACCCAATTAAAAATACTGTCAACAATAGTTCCAGTGGAGGGGGAGAGAAGAATCCCCCCCCCTGGAAAAATTGAGATTTCACACAAGTTTCTTGTGAGAAATAAAAGAAAAAACGTAGTGCAAGACGAAGAAGATAATCTTATAGAAAATGACATCCAAAGTTTTTCCTTGGAATATATGGAACTAGAAGCAAACCTCGAAAAAAAAAATCTTGCAATAGAACAGTAGGATCATATGGCTCAAAAATATTCTTTATTGGAAGTCATTGGAAATAAGACCTTTAGCAAAAAAGAATTCTTCACTTTTCAAAGTGTTGTTTTTGACAAAGAATATAAAAATTTGATTGTAGAAAGAAGTGACCAGAAGAATAAAAAGGGAAAGGCCCACTCATAGGTTGAACTAAAGTATATGTGACCATCCCAAAATCCAAAATCCATAGGCAAACTGGGGATGCACTCGACGACTCTATTGATGGTTTATAGGTTGAGAATGACAAATTAAAAGAGAAGATCAAATAATTGGAGATTGTCTTGATGCGTCTTGCAATCTTGGCCAATCCTTTGACAATGGTCAAACCAACTACACCCGGTATTAAGTTAAAGGGATATTCAAGTTTTCTCACAACGGTTTGAAGTTATGTTGAGAAAAATATTAAAAAGAGAATGTCATTGATAATATAAGCATGGGAGGTATCAACAAATATTGTTTCTTTCAACTCAAGGGCACATGCATTTCATGAATATATCCAAGTTGATTTAAATAATGAAGAAGGATTCTAAATAGATGTTGTTTTACCATTGGGATAAAAGTATCAAACATGATAGAATTGAAAAGGAGAGAAGAGGATATGCCTTCTCCAAGTCGAATTAAATAGTTGAATGCCCCCTGGAAAGAAAAGATCAAGAATTTGAGTAACATTGTCCAAGCATGCAATGAAGCCTTAATGAAAAGATAAGAATTATTCATAAAGCTCACAGAGATAGATTTGGCAGGAAGCACTAATGAGGTGCAAGATCCTAAGTTAATTCTCAATTCAATGTTTATGACAAGGCAACAATTTCATGAACAAGTGGAGATATTAAAAGGATTATAGATTAAGAAATTTAATGGCATAATTGAATATGGAAAATAAGATATAGATAATTGGTTGGTTGATTATTCTATGAAAAATCAAGATATTGAGCAGGAAATCCATGGAATTTCTCATGACCTAAGATATTTAGAAGGTGAATTGTTTAATATCAAAATTAAGCATGAAATAAATGTTGTGTCAATGAAAAGTTACATTGAAAATTTGTTTAAGAATAAAATTGATAAATTAACTAAAGAAGGCCAAGAAATAGCAGTTGAGATGATTCCTATAACCGTCAACAAGGAGAATAAAAGGACAACAACAAGCAAGTAAAGGGGGAGATACCACCATAGTCTTTCTATTGTGCCATCGCCCACCATCTTCTCTCTACAAATCACTTATTTTTTGTATTTACTTTTATGGTCCACGAGAGCCCAAATCCCAGTCCTTAGGAAAACTGAATTTTAATTTCAAAGCTTTGTAACAAACTTTTATATTTTCTTAGAAATACAAAGAGAACTAATTTGGGATTAGTTTTGACGGTGTTTTATAACTCTAAGTTTTGAGTATAAAATATTTGATATTAACTATCATTTTCTTCATTTGATCTCCACATGTGTCTACTCTATTAAAGTTGTCTTATGCGTACAAACCAAATTCTTTTATTTTTATACGTGATCATAAATATTTAGTTTAACTATGATGGATGTGAGAAAAAATTTCTTATTTTTTTCCAAATATGTGATGTGTGAGGTTCCTAGTCATCTCTCAGGAAATCTCTTTAAATTAAAGAATTTTATTTTTTGCAACTTTTATATTTTCTTTGAATGCCACGATAGACTTTCCAAAACTCCTAATTGGAAATCTAGAATTCGAAGTGTATCATAAAACATAGAGGAGTACCACCTCTATAAAAACACAGGAGGATTTGTTTCCTCTTGAGGTTGTCGTTTCAGTCCTAATGGATTCAAGCGTCAACAGTACCCAAACCTCTTTCCTCTTGTTTGGGTAAACAATTTTCCGAAGTTTGATAGAAAACCATCCCTGGTTATTCCTCATGTTGTGAATTTCATAAAGTACGTATTAGAGACAAAAGTAACACATCAATATATTCTAATAAGACTATTTTTTTTATCTCTACAAATAAAGAAAAGGGTTCAGGATGAGCATTGTTGAATGCCATATGATTCCCTTCCTTCTTTCCTCTTGTTTCCATTTTATGACTTTTCCTCTCCTCTATTTGTTTTATCTTGCTTACCATACTTAGCCATTTCCATCAAACTCACGAACTTGTTTTTATTTCCCTTTTTTTTTCCTCCGGCTCAACACTTAGTTTATTTTTCATCGTGGACTTGCACTTGATTACTTTTATACCTCTCACAAGTCGCACGAAAGATCTAAATACTTAGTCGTTATATTCATCGTGTATTCACATACTCACAAACTCACAGAATTGCATTTTCATTTGAAAAATTCCACTATGACTCCCTGCCATGACATCTACCCTTATTTCACATTTCTTGAGTCACATTAAATTTTATTTTTACGGACTCAAATGCTGAATTCATTTATGAAAGGGATGTTAATTAATGATGCTTATATCGAGGAAACATTTGTATCAATTATTTCTTTCACCAAGGAAATCTAACTTAAGTGTCATTTTACTGTGCTAAGTGATATTACGAAGAATTTTTCCAAATTTATGTAGATGGTCCTGAGAAAATGACATTTATGTGGGCATACTTTGAACTTTTTCACCATACAAGACTAGAATTACCATTGGTCCAGGTCTTATCGGTACTATTCAACATTGCCAAACATAGACAATAATAAGGTGTGGACATCAGGAATGGCTCTCATAGGTTGTGTTCTAGATGTTTTCGAATGTAAAGATATCATTACTGGTTGCATTGACAAATTTGTTGAGAAAAGAAGAACTGTCACATTGCAAAGTGGCTCCCCTTTTTCATTGGCACCTTCAGTTTTCAAGAAGATATTAAAATTTCTAGAGACAAACTTGGTTTACAAAGGAAAAGAGGCCAGAAATTTCCTGAAGGGAAAAAACAATGGAATTGAACTCCTGCAAGAATATCTACAAGATCTTGACTCAATTCTAGAAGACATATCCAAGATTCAGGTGAGTTCTCTGAAGGACCCTTATAAATAAATTTCTTTGTTGTTTACTAGAGTTGTATGTCAAGATTCCACATAAACTATTTTTTTCCACATAAACTATTTTTCGGTTGGCATTATACATCTTGCATTTCACGATCCATGAGAACACAATCTTCAACTGGGTGAAGATCATATCAAATGATTTTACTACGTTGTTGATGAATTTCAAAACTGAAAAGTTCTATATGAAATCCTATCTGATTTTTTACTATCACATACTGTCATGTTTTCAAAGGTTTAAGTATCGACAAAAGGGTAAACTCAAAGGTGGACCCTGTAACTATGTTGTATCAAAGATTCGTGGAGGAAAAAGGTTGGCCATTATTTTTATGAAGTATATAATAATTTCGTGGATGAATTCAAGAAATTACTCTTTGGAGATGATACTTCCAAGATTTCTTTGGAAGCATCAACTTTACTGAATGGAAAGGGAGTTATCGAAAAAATGGATGATTATAACATCATCAAGATTTTTTTTCTCTCATGAAAAACTTACATTTCTTCCCTATTATGTGCCTACCAAATTGTTTATCATAGAATTTGCAAGACAATACAAATTTTAGTTTCATATGTTTTATGAAAAAAGGAAAAAAAAAATTATCTCTCTGCCTTAGAAGGTTGGAGAAATTATTTTAAGAGGAATTTCCAAGATTGATGAGTATGCTTCCTATTCTGACCAGTTTAACATGATATTTTCATAAGAGATCAAAGGGTTTGAACCTGGTCACCTTTTTTATAACCACATAATATCAGTTGTGCTCAACCCTTCACTTATCAATGAACTTATATTTTGAAAATAAGAGAGTGATAGTCATGACCCTCATGTTCAAGAAATTTATAGAAATGTTGGTGATATAGAGACCATTGTAAGAAACACAAAACATCACAAAGAGAGAGGAAAACCCTCCAGTGAAAAGAATTCTCAATCACCTACCATTTCCTACATAAGTGTTTTACCTAAGGTAAACCATGAGCCTAGAGTGGCCTAGTAAAGAAAAACCCTGAGTAATAATTCAAGAGATGATGAAGAGAGAAACCCTCCTCAGGGAAATTTAGAAAAGCTCCATAAGATAAAAGTTAAAAGGAAAAGAACCATTTCTCATCAAGGGGAAGGAGAACCAGAAACACCTGAAAATGATATCTTATTGGATGACATGGACCTGGATGTTGATATTGAGAATATTTGCTTCCCAAACGAAGAGGAACATGCTCAGGAAAATGTACAACATGTTTCTACAATTGTTGTCCAGGATGAATTTTTTTCTGATGAAGAAACCTTTGTTGTACAAAACGCCTCATTTGACAAGGAATCAAAGAAAATGGTTTTTGAAAGGACATCAAAGAGTAAGAGGGGAAAATCATGGTCTATCATTAACACTCGAAACATGTTTCCATCAAAATTGTCTTCAATTCACAAGGTTACAGGGGATACATTGGACTTTTCAATAGCTATTATGGAAGAAGAAAATGTTCATATAAAAGAAAGATTCAAGGAATTGGAAGCAACCCTCATGATTCCACCTATTTTGGCTACCCTGGTTTCCATGATTCAGCCTGACAAAAGTTTTCGACAAATTTTAGAGTCAAGTTCAAGAGTTAAAATAATTTCAAGTTTGATTGTTGCCACTTGACATTTCGTTGAGGAAAATATAAAGAAAAGAATGTCATTAATTTTAGAATTATGGGACCTGGAAAAAATCTTTGCCTCTCTCGACCTTAGAATCCAAAATACTAAAGAATATTTGAATGAAAATTTAAAGAATGATGAAGTATTTTGCACATATGGAGTTGTAAATTTTGTAGCAAAGGTCTCGGCGATGACAAACCAAAAAATAAAACAAGAAGATTTTCCCTCCCAAAGCTGTGTGAATTAATTAAAGGCATGTTGGATCAAAATATTTAATACATTAAAGTGATTATTGAGACAATTGAATAATATTTCATGAAAAAGGACGGAAGCATATTCAAAGATTGTTGGCTTGGATATTGTTGGTACCAGCATTGAAGTTTCATACCCTAAGCTAATATCAAGTTCGATGCTCATGACCCGACAACAGTTTGAAGAAAAAATTGAAGGTTTAAAGAAAGAATCGGCTAAAAAAATTGATAGCATAGTCGAGTTCACATATGATGACATTGACAACTGGCTTGTTGAATATACTAATAAAAATGAATATATTGAAAACACATTGAAAAATGTATCTATTTACTATAGATAAATTGAGGGAGAATTGCTTAATATCAAAGTGAAACAATAAGTAACCATTGCTTCATTATGGGATTATATTGAAGAATGGTTAAACAAGTCTATAGCCAAGATTTTTGAAATACCCATGGAAGCAGTTACAATCGGCCACCCAACCGCAACGAGAAAAAATATAAAAGGCAGATCAACAAGCGAGGGAGAGAGAATCCATCATAGTAAGTCTACAATGAATCACATGTTTCCCTCTTTATCATATTTTCATTCAATTATACTTATTATTTCATTAGAAATGAATAACCAAATTCTAATAACAATTCTTTTCTTCTTTCCATATCATGTTGTTCGTGTTCCACTCCGCCCCTTCCCTCTTCAAAGATTTTCTTGTAAATATTTATTTATGGTCTATGGGAGCCCCATTCCCAGTCCATTTATGGACAAATGATTTTAATTTGAATCACTGTAACATACATTATCATTTTGAGAAATTCCATAGAACTATTTCGGGGTTGATTTTGACTGTATTTTATAATTCTGAGTTTTGAATATAAAATATTTGAAATCAATCTATCAATTTTTTTTTATCTTTATAAGTAATACTCTTTCAAATTTCTCTTGTGCGATAGACCATTTCCTTTCTATGTTGAATGTGATCATATATCTATTAAAATATGATGCATGTGAGTATATCTTCATTTTTATTTTATGCCATGTGTGATGTTTGAAGTTCTTGGTCCCCTTCTCAAGAACCCCCTTTTACATACTTATATTTATTTTTCAGCATTTGAATTTTATTAAGCATTGAAGATTTGGATTCTATGTTATTTGACATAGTCCTATATTATTTTTTATTTGAAATTTCAAAGAAGATAATAAGCCAAAGAGGAGTACCAACTCTCTAAAAATACAAGAGGATTCATATCCTCATGAGGTTGTCGCTTTGGTCCTAACGGATTCAAACGTCAACATTTTTTGTGACTCCACTAGGGAAGAATTTGAAAATTTGAAGTTGGTTTTACACCACTAATTCATATTACTTTTTCTCAACCAAACCAAACCTAGTTAGAAATTGGGCTGAAAAACCAGATAAGTATTTTGCATCAGTGTATAATCTTGCAGTAAAATATGGAACTAGAGAAGAATTAGAAATATCTTGGAAACTCTTTTTCAAGAGGAAGAAAAGGAAATTCTCTAAAGATAGATAAGAGACAAAAGGAAAATTTGAATAGCGCAAAGACAAAATAAGAATTGAACCTAGACAAGTATAAAGGACCAATCACTAGAAGTAAGAGCAAGCAATTGCGTATCCTAGAAATTGAAGAGCATTGTTTTGAAAAAAAGAATAAAATTTCAGGCATGGGTGATAGAGAAGATAGGAATGAATAAAGATGAGAATAAAGACATGAAGAAAGACAAGAAGAAAGGTGTGACTAAATCTGTGAACCAATAGATAGAATTCCAAGAAGAAGAGTAAGAGACTCCCCCCTGAACCTTCAAGGGGAACAACATGAGATCCATGTTCTTCCTAAGGGTACTTTGAATTCATTTTCTGGAGATGGAATGATTGATGATAAAATACATGTTGATTTATTTTTATATGTTTGTGGTTTCCATATTATCGAACATGATGATATAATGGTAATATTGTTTCTCCAAACTATGTATGGCAAAGTCTATGAATGGTACACATCATTTGCCAGAAGATAAATCGGCTCATTTGATGATATTGAAACAATGTTCTTGAATATGTTTGCTCCTCTAGTTGGTTACAATACTCTTCTTACCAACTTCACCCAAATGTTTTTGAAGAAAAATGAGAGGATTCAATATTTCAATATGATATTCAATAAAACGTTGAATAAAATCCCTGAAGAAAAAATGCCTAATGGTCTAGTGATACTTGGTTGTTACAAACATTCCATGTTGTCCAATTTAAAATTCACTATTAGAGCCTCTCAAATTAAGACTTTAGATGAAGTAGTGATCAAAGCTACTGAAATGGAGGAAATCATGATTGAAACATGTGTTGAGCCTGACATTATCCTTGGAAAAGTGAAAAGGAAGATGGAAAATTTGAGTATTGATGATCAAGGAGCGTCTATTTTGAGGAAGAATGAGGATAAAAATCCATGACATACTAAATATAAAGAAGTCAATGGAGGATTCTTTAAAGTAACTATCCCAGATGTGAAAAACTGACCCCATTGCAGCTCAGGAGACAAAGCAAAGAATGAATATTGCACAGATGAACAAAACCATCAGACAAATGCAAAATGAAATAACAAGATTGAGAAGCAATAAGAATTTTATGCCTAACCCAAGGATGCCAATTCTTAAGAAAATAAGAAATCCTACTCAAGAAAAAAGAGTGAGAATCAAAATGATGATAATCAACAGAGACAGAGAATCCCAAGGGAACCAAATTTGAATGCAACAATACTTGAAGATCCCTACAATGAGAAAATGGTTGATCAAGAAGATGATTATGTCCAAGAAGAAGCTCTTAAATATATACAGATGGATGAATGTGAGTCATCCATGTACATATTTGAAGAAGATGAAGAAGATCCTATCTCGCAAAAAAATGTTTCCCAAACATGAGCACATGTAAATAAGTTAAAGAATAATGAGAATTTTGAAAAAGAAAAAGAAAAGGAGAATGAGAATGAGAAGAATAAATCAGGCATCATAGAAACGAAAAAGAAACAAAAGACTTCAAGTCCTCCTCATATGATATATAATTTGGTTGACGATATTAGTAAACTAAGAATCACTTTTCCTTTTACAAAGGTAGTAAAGATTCCCCAACAAAGGGAAAAAATTATCAAACTTTTGGATGAGTCGGACGGAAGAATGGAAGTCGTTATTGCAAATCCAAAGCAAAACCAAAATATATCAGATGTCAAATTAAGAGGAAAAGTTCCACCCTTATATATTTCAATTGAAAATAATGATGTCGTGATTCATAATTGTTTGGTGGATTCCAGAGAAATGAATAACATCATTCCCTTGGCGGTGATGGAAGAACTTGGCATGATTTGCACCAAGTATTATGAAATAGGTTAAAGTATCTATGCGATTGATTCCAAAAAAGTTCCAGCTTATGGAGAGATCAAGGACTTTAATGCTTGGATTACTACTGCCCCTCATATTATCACTATTTTCAATATCATAGTGGTAGATATCCCTCCAGCATATGGATTAGTCCTTGTAATACACTGGTCCTCAATGATTGGCAGTTACATAATGAATGATGGAAGTTGCATGATTCTACTAAACAAAGATGGGACAATGCTTAAGTTTCCTCATGAAACTAGAAGGCCATTTTCATTGAAAAAGAAGGACAATGAATTGGTGGAATGTTATATAGATGTCGGTATTGGAAATTATGCCATCCTTTATGTGTTGCAATCAGAATATGTAAAAAAAGAATATAATTCCTTTCTCAGGTATTGGAGAATGAATTTTGATGGTGCATGTTCAAGCTCAGGAAGTGGAGTTGGGATTATACTCAATATCCCTAAAAATTTCATATATCCACATGTTCTTAGAATTGAGTTTCCATGTACAAATAATGAAGCTGAGTATGAAGAAATAATTCAAGGGATGATCCTCGCACTGGAGATGAATATTGAACATTTGATTATAACTAGTGAGTCTGAGTTGATCATAAATCAAATCACTTAGAGATATAAGATTAAAAAGGAAAAACTCAAACCGTATTTTAAGATAGTGAATGAACTAGAAGAATCTTTTAGCTCATTCAACATATCATTCGTTCTGAGAGAGAAAAATAAAAAATCAAATTCTTTAGCACTCACTGCTTCATTGTCGAATCCCAAGGATATGAAAAGTGAAATCTCCTTTCGAGTGAAAAGAGTCTTTAGACCTTAAGTGCCTGATAATCAAGAATATCTCCAGGTATTTGAGAATGATGAGGAACTAAATGATTTATTGGAAAATGAAAATGATGTTGAAGAAAATGATAATAATATTCCTCTTATTCCAAAAGATTGTGTCAATTATGAATCTCATTTTACAAGAGATGATCATGCAAAGACTCTCAAGGAAGAAGTATCAGTCTGAAAGATACAAGAGACAGGGAAAATCAATATTGGAACTGATAGTTCCCAAAAATATGTAAATATGGGAGTTGATTGTACATCTGAAGAAGTTGATCAATATATTCCCCTTTTTAAAGAGTATTTTGATGTATTCTTGTGGATTTATGATTATCTTAAAGTATATGGTAAATCCATATTCCAACATATTATTCCATTGAGAGAAGTGACAAAGCCCTTTAAGAAGAAGATAACAATGATGAATCCCAAGATGAAGCCATTGGTAAAAATTGAGTTGGAGAAATTGAGAAATGATGGAATCATATATCCCATCAGACATTCAGATTGGCTCTCGAATCCATTGGTTGTGAGGAAAAAGGCCATGGAAATTCAAATGTGTGTTGATTTTAGAGATTTAAATAAGGAAAGAATAAAATACAACTATCCCTTGCCTAACATGGAATTCCTTTCATCAACAAGTTATCTAATCCAGATTTATGTAGGAACACAATGAAATACATAAATAGACATAAACGCAGAGATGAAATCGAAGTAAAACTTCATTTCATTAACAACAAATGACTGAAATATGCTTCTAGACAGAATGGAAATAAAATATCTCGGGCGCTGGTAGCTTATCTCTGAGAAGAGATGTGGTGGATACTGGCCTCTAAACTTTGTGTTACAATGAGGCTCGAAGGCCTATATATTATTGAGAAACAATGGAAAACCCTAAACATCCAAAAACATAACCCTAGGAGATGAAACCCCAAAATATGGGCCCCGTTGGGGTAAATTGGTACATCAATTTCCCGGGGTTGTAACTTTGGCATACTATCTCCATTTGACACACATGATACATCGTTAGAAAGATCTATCCAAGGAATACACTATTGAAGACGAATGTCGAGTCCGTAACAGACTCATATTCGTCTACGCATTCATGCACAAAAAAACGTCATTTAGGGCTTCAAAACAACTCTGGAAGTTCAGGACCCGAAAAACTGCTAAAAATAGTAAATTGTGCTACAATTTGTTAGCCTATGGCTTACCTTTACCAATCACTAAGTCTAAATTGTCACTTATATTTGTATTATTAATTTAGGATATTAGTAATATATCCTCAAGTGATGACTAATGATTTAGTTAAGATTGCCTAGCCTAGTCATCATGCATGATTTTAGGATCTAGAGAAAATCTCTCTATGAGGTGGCATTACCCATTGTACTATAAATATGTAACATTGGATTGAATACAAAGTGTTTTTGGCTAGTGAGACTTGTTGGAAAATGTTTAACAGGTAGTGTATGCTTGTCATTGATGGCAAGTACAACAGTGAAGATGGCAGGATCAGAGTGTGCATCGATGGAAAAACAGGAACAATGTAAGCTCACAGAGGAACAACATCGAGGAGAACGTGCCCAACAAATCTCAAGATACAGGGGTTCGTAGAAGAGAAGGAAGACAAAGGTCGAGGCCATTGAGAACTTGTAATTCTCCCAAGGTTGGGAGGAAAGTGTGCAAAGCTCAGGAGGGAGCACAGTCGCCGTTATATCGACTGAAGAAGAAGATCTGGACCATTGGTTTCTACGCCCAGGAGGAGCTCAAGAGAATCCTACAGAAGGGAGAGATCGAGAGCCGTTGGATCTCATTCAGAAATCCCATCAGCCATCAGATCAGACAGGAGTTGCACGAGGTTTACCATCGGGAATCCCGTGAACCAATGCATTACGACATTGAAAAGATCAAAACCCCGATGAGTGGTAAGACTTCGGTCACAGGGCTAATGGTCACATGGGCTAGGAGCCTAGCCAGGAGAGCTAGGGAGTAAAGAGAACGTCGGGATTCGAGGGATCGCGAATCCTGAGGACATACATGTTTCGACATTGGAAAGTCCAAAACCCCGATGAGGAGGTTTGGTTGTGGTCATATAGGGGGAGGTCACATGGACCACAAGCTTAGCCGGAGGGCTAATTGAAGTTAGAGGCGTCATATCTAAGTGCAGGGTCCGACCACCGTTGGATCGAGGAAAACCTGCACGATCTTTAAAAAGTGAAAGGAGTAGAAGGCTCACAAATCCTGGAAGCAGGAGGACCGTCCATCTCAGGGGGCTATCTGGATCGTTGATCAGAATTTCGAGGATCGCGTATTAGAAATGTCAAAGAAACGATGCAACAGAAATCCCAATTTCTCGATATGAAAAATCCCGACGCAATCTGAGCCGTCAAATCAAGATCACATATGAACCATCGACCCGACTCACATCAACAGACCACGTCAGCTAGGAACACGTGTCACAACCAGGTAATGACAAGTGTCAGACTGATTCAACATTTCAGGCACATGTAAGTCACGAATTAGAGTGACACGTGGCAGTATTCAACACGTGTCAATCCACATGTGACGTCAGCAGATGGATACCTTGTTGGAGTTTTGAGGATTGAGTGTTGAAGTTGTCAAAGAAAATTGACATCAGGAATCCCGATATCGCGATATGCAAAATCATGATGTAATCTGAGCCGTCAGATCAAGATTTGATCTGGACCGTTGATTCCAGTCAATGGAGAGGCATCGGGGATCGAGAGTTGGACATGACAAATATTATTGACATCAGGAACCCCAATTTCGCGATATGCGAATTCGCGATTTAATTGCAGTCGTTAAGTTAATAAGTGACCTGGACCATTGATCTTATTTCTTTATGGAGTATCGGGGATCAGAACTTTGAAGTGACAAAAACACTGGACATCAAGGATGTCGAAATCGCGATTTAATCACAACCATTGAATAGAGATCAGATCTAAACCATTGACATAACTCCATATCAGAGTTTCAGGGATCGCGACATCAAGAGGAGTAGAAAACAAGGCAAGAAGAATG
Source organism: Picea glauca (assembly GCA_000966675.3). Lineage (NCBI taxonomy): Eukaryota > Viridiplantae > Streptophyta > Pinopsida > Pinales > Pinaceae > Picea > Picea glauca. Next base: position 113,053 of record JZKD02S1137389.1, on the reverse strand, counting down.
TTGAAATCGGGATATGCGATATGGCGATTCAATCACAACCATTAAATCAAGCTTGGATCTGGACCATAGATATAACTCCATGTCGAAGTTTCGGGGATCGCAATTTGGAGAGGCAAGAACACAATGCAACAGGAATGCTGAAATGTCGAAACCTGATTTAAAGGCAAGATTAATAAATCTCATCCAACGACGTAGATTAACTTGAAGGAGATCTGAGGGCTATTGTTGTACGACACAATGAAACTGCTAGAAACCATTGATGGTTTCCACCAGAGGATGCATAGACACTTCGGGATGACTGACAGAGGAGGTGAAGAGTCTCTGAGAGGAATGAAGATGTTTGTAGAAGGGATTGACAGATGGATGGGCATTGAGGCCTATAACTGAAACAGAGAAGGTGAGCTCGACTGTCACAGAGAAGACGAAGAGTCTCAACTGCCAGAGAGGCTGAGGAATCTCAACATAACATCTAGTGATGTTGAACGTGTGGGAAAATAGCCAGAGAAGATGAAGAGTTATGATGATGATCACATAGAGCACTCGAGAGATGGAGGATATTGGTGTGGTATGAGCATGCAGAGGAATGGAAAATTTTGCATGCACAAGATGCACAGAAGATATATATACACGGTACAAAGAAGAGAAGGGTTGTTGTTGCTATTGGAGTTGTTGTGGTCGCCGTGTAGAAGGATTGAAGTGTGAGCAAGGAGGCAGAGCGCAGAAGTAGAAATGCATAGAAGAGGAACTGTGCAATGAATTGACATGGTGCACAGAGCATAAAAAGTAGAAGAACAGATAGCGCAAGTCATGTGTGTAGGAAGGCAATGAGGCAGACAGAGTAATGAAATGCAGTAGAACAGTGATGAGTATGGTAAGCCATTGTTGAACATATTATTACTGTAATAAGTTTCAGTAGCAAAGATTTATATTTCAAGGTGGTTGGGAGGTGCTCAAGAGGACTGTTGTCCTCAGAGGTTCAAGTGGGTGCTTGAACGTAGGGAGTTGTAGCTTCCATCTGGTTGCAACCAAAGAAACCAGGGTGGTAGGGTGGTGCAAGGGAGAACTCTTGTTCTCTGTTAAACAGGTTGGTGCCTATATGATTGGAAGCTGGTGCTTCCATCCAGTTGGTGCTGGAAACACTCAGGGAGTTTGTGCTTCCTTCTAGTTGGTTCTAGAGAAACCAGGGAGTTGGTGCTTCCTTCTAGTTGGTGCTGGAAACACTCAGG
>JZKD02S1137389.1:70108-81590 GCA_000966675.3 Picea glauca | reverse complement strand
TTTATGTCCCTACGCATTTCTTCACCTTCATCAAGAGTCCAAGTAGGATTTTCTAGAGGCTTATTTGGTGTAGAAGTTCCCTTTTTGGGTGGCATGTTGGCAAAGTATCACTTTTCAACCTTGATTTTGAGGTGGTTCTGCTAGACAATATTTCTTTTGTTGTATCTCCCAGGTTTTGGCCCTTCTGGGTATGAAACTTTATTTTATGTATTTCTATGATATTTCTACTCTGCAATGCCACAGGTCTGATCAAAATTGAATGTGCCAAGTGGAATTTACGGTAACTTCCCCACAACTTGCCGATTTTTGGCCTTTCCAGGAGATCTCGCTTGTATAGTGTGCCCCACACAAAATAATTGATATAAAATTCTGAAACCCACACCAGAAATACTACAGACTATCCACAATCCAATGAAACTAGTCCCACACAATTTGGATACTCTAGGAAGAAGTTATGATTGTTTTACCTGGAACACCTTCTTGCGACTAGTCAATAGGACTAGTCAGATACCCTATCTTACATAGGGTGTATCTACAAATTTAAGATGACCCAGAAGCTGAACGTTTTACCATAGATACCTTACTAATTTCTGTAAATATCCTCTGTAGTTTAGGGTCTGAAACATTACAGAAATGTTTTTATAGTGAAACTTCCGCAATGACTCAGTTCAGGATGATTCCAGAGCCCTATATTGTAGAGGTTGTATCTCCAAAAGTATAAGGTCTCAAGAGCTGAATTTTGAACCCAACGTACCTTGATACGTCTACTAAATATCCTCCAAGCCATTCCTTCTGAAACATTGTAGAAAATAAGTTATAGCAAAAATTCCAAGGTATCTCATATGTAGTAGTGAAACCCCAAGACCTTGAGCTCTAATACCATATGTTAAGAACCAAATATCAATATAGCATAGAAAATCCTTAGAAAAGTACTCAACGCCTTGAAAAAGAGATAATTTTAGATAATAATCCTCTTCGAGGGGGCAACTTCCTTTTACCCCACTTAAATGTTAAAGTACAAGATGATTCAAAATGAAAATGTCTCCTTGGTATATATAAGAGACTAGGAGGTATAATTACAACTAATGGCCTAAAGTCGACATAAATAAAATAACATTACTAATACAATATGCCCCAATTAAGGGGTAATGAGCCAATATTAGGGCTTAACAGTGAGTGAGAGTGTGAGAGAGACATAGAGGTTGTGGGGGAGAGAGAAGATATAGTGAGGGTCAGAAAGGGGTATATGTAGGAGAGAGAGAGGGATGGAGGGAGGGAGAGGTTGTTATAGAAAGATTTACCTAACCATCCAATCTTACACAGAAGGCCTTTTTCCATTTCCATATGTAGACTTAAAATACCCTTTTACAAATCCCAGAGCTAAAAATATAATTTTTTCCACATATACACACCTTGCCTACTATACAACATGTGTATATACAGGTTGCACCACTACAGCCTGTGTACATCGGGAAATGTGCCCAAAATTGAAAAATGGTGTCAGGTTTCCATGTCACATAACAAGATCAATGATTCTTGGCATTCCATTTACTGGAAACGTTTCAACTCGGCCCTTCAATTCCACTTGAAGGCCATAAAGTTACTCTGGAGAAATCATTCACTTCACATTGAGTCTGGATCCCTTTTTCCTTTAAGTATGAACACATTGTTCAACCCCCAAGCTCTTCCCTTACTGATTGAGAAATTCATTGTCTCTCTTATATGCGCGTACCTTTGGTGGAGGATTGAAGTGGTGGAGGCCCAATTGGAAGGAACTTGGTTTCTCGGTTCTAAGCCGTGCCGACAAGGAAGTCTATAACTTATTCACTTCTGTTGATTATATCTTAATAGAAATACTTTGTTCTCGTCCAATTATTATCTTGCAAATATTTGAATTATTATTTCATGGGCGTATTTGTTATGAATGTTGATGGATTATGCTATTGAATGTGCTAACATTATATATTATCACCATATTTTTTTGTTTCTTGGTTGTTGAGGACTAGTTGCAGGTGTATTTCTTTGGGTCAAGTGCTCAATGGTGGAATTCATTGAACATCCAGAAGAGGTAGGCCTTTTATATTGTCTTGCTAGCATATTTGTCTATATAGAATACTTGAGAATAGATTTGATTTCTGCAGTCATTTCCATCTATTGTGGTTTACCCCTTTCCATAGAGAGATTTTCCTCGTAACAAAATTGGTGACCATACTGGGGATGTAATCTTCTTTTTTGGGGTTTGGAGTGTTTTTCTCCTTAGATTTCTCTCGTTCATATTGAGTTTCTTGTCATATGATTGCTTGATAGCTTCTGTTCACTCTAGGTCTAAGTCTTTCAGCCTTCTCCTTATCCTAGTTGTGTTTTGACACATATACGCAATTTTTTTCTTGACAGTCGCATACATACGTGTTATGTCCTCTTGCAAGTTGCGTACATATGCGATTTTCTCTTCAAAAGTCGCGTAAATCAACATTTGTTTCTTGATTGTTGGGTTTGGTGGTTGCTGAGTAGGTTTTGATGATTGCTGAGTCTCCTTGGGTCTCTGTAGTGATTGTTAAGTGTCTGTGGTGTGACAGGAAACCTGTCTTTGGTTGAATTTTTGTGTGGTGCCTTTCTCATCATCTTTTCATTTTGATTGTCATTGCACCTTGGGTTGGGTGTTTTTCTCCTTGATATCCTCCTTAGGTTGTCTCTGTCTATACACAGTAGAGTCTTTATATCAAGCTATTGTTCAATCCTTGCATTTTCATTTTTCTTATATTGAAAATACAAAAATATTAGGCATTTTACATTGATTGGCATGTTTATCTCTAGAGTCTTTTTTCATTTATCTTAGCACCTGTAAATAAATATTTCATTTTATTTAGAATTGCATAATTGAATTGAGAATTTCATTTTTAGGAAGCATGTCATTCATTGGAAATTGAAGTTAGGACTTTGCATTATATTCATATTAATTTATTTTACTTCGTTGAGTCATAACATCTCTAGTTTCATGACCGCACCTTTTGAGTAAGGAAGGCCATTAAAATTAATGCTATAATTTAAAATTGATTAGTAATGATTTTATTTTCTAGGGTGCACCAATTAGCTTAGGATTTAGAGCCTTGGAATAGGATTTTGTGAGTAAACTTCTCCAAGGCTATTAAATCAACATATGTGTTTGTCTAAGGGAGTGGAGAAATCCATTGTATAATCGGTAATATCAGGAGGCTCTGCTTACACTAGAGTTAAACACGAGGTCGCGTGAGGTCGGTTGAAGGGATATCCCCTCGATACCTTCTTAGCATCAAAGATATTTCTGGGGATCTATTTGTATCCGAGGATCTTGATAGTGTCCTTACCTCCGTGAAAAGCAGTGATTTCAAGGTTGTGGGCTTTGCTACCCTACCCATACGCTGGATCTGACTTACAACTATTCGCCTATACATTGGTTATACTATGGTTGATTAGTTTCTCGACTTAGGTGCCACATAGGTTACTTACAGGGGTTATTCTACAGGTACCCTGGGTCAGATAAGGGTCAAAAAACACACAACCTTTATCAAGGATTACCTCTTCGGGGGGATTTGACTGATTGGTTGTTAAGCCCACGAGGGCCCTTATAACTGATTCTGATACCTCCAATCTTTATCAGGGAGTCTCAGGCCCCTCTTGGGCGAGGGATACCTGCTTTAGGGAGGGAGGCCCCTTTCATCCACTTTATCATGTTTGTGTGCATATTAGTCATTTAATTATTTTTGGTGTGCTCTTTAATTACTAGTTGGCCTTAGAATTTTTTTTTGTGTCTCGCATCTTGAGTCATCGTGGAGTCAGAATAGCTTCACTGCCGGTCTCGCAACTTGTTACAGTTACCACCGCGTTTTGAGTGTTTTCCTTCTAAAATGCATAGAGTTATTAAACTTGGTACACACACCTCCACTTATCATACTTGTGATTCTACAAGGATGAGTAATGAACCGAGTCATCAAAATATTGGGATCCCTTCAACTCCCATGCCTACTATAGTTAATGGTACCCCTTCAAATCCTACAACCACAATGGTTTTAGTGTCGAAGGAACCTATCATTATTGTTTCCCATCCTATAGTGAATACTCAACCTATTGGCACAAACTTGTTTGGGTCTCTTGGTCATTCATCAAGCTATAACGTTCAGTCCATCCCTATGGCATCTAGTCCTTTTTCCTATGGCATGCCGAATTTTACTTCGCATTTCTCAAACTCCATCCCATTTGTTGGCCTTAATTCTAGAATTTGAATCGGGGGAACATCTCCTCCTTATACTCCATTATCATTTGGTGGTACTCATGTCCCTCAAACGAGTCCTACCATGGGAGGCTTTCCTCCTCTCAATCCAGGGTCTAATATTGTTTCTTTTGGATGGAATAACCAACATGGAGGACAATCTTCTGCTCAAGTTCCATCCTTTATATCCACCTCCTCAGTATCGATTCTGACCAACACATTTGGCATGACAAATCCACCTTTATCCTTTGGATTCACACCCAAAGGGGGTCAGTTTCACACCTTTGGAAACCCCCAACCCAGAGCCACTCCGGCTTGGGGCAGTTTTTATAACCCCCATCAAATTATTCCTACTAGAATGGTGCCAAAACTAACTCTTATGAATCATACTAGAGGAGGGTCTTACAATCCCGGATAGGGCCATGGTGCTTACCAGAACCTTGGATGGGTTCTGATTCCCCAAACACAATCTTTCCAAGGATCTTGGGGCTAGATGTCACAACCTTGTCTCCCTTTTCTGGCCATGATTAACCTGCCATACTTGTCTAAGTTGATGAATGACCCTATGTGTCATGATCCTACATCACCCCCTGTTCCCACCAAGCTTCCTTCAGATATTTTGAAATTCAAAGGAAAGAATGGCGAGGATATTGGTGATCACGTTACCACCTTTCACCTATGGTACTCTTCAAATTCCCTTAACAATGATTCAATTCGGTTAATATTGTTTCAACGCACCCTCATGGGGGTTGCCGCAAAATTTTATATCGAGCTACCTAGGGGGGAATATGGGACCTTTAGTTAGATGGTTTTAGTCTTCCTTAACCACCTCCAATTGCTTGTTCGTTATGATGCTGGCCTAGAACTTCTGTCGACCTTGTGCCAAGACAAACCCACTCATATCGCAGATCACATCCAGTAGTGGTGTAGACGAAAGAGGTTGATCAAGACCTGCATACCCCCAGAATTCCTATTAGAATGGTTCCCCTCCTATTTCGAAGGATGTTGCTACATCCGGGGTTACATCTGAGGAAGAAGCAACCTTCAAAGCTGATCAATTAGATCTTATATATGCTCAGTCTAGGATGTTATTCGATATTCTTCCGGATGCACCAAGGTCAAACTATGACCCTAGACAAAAGCCTAGACCTCATGTCGATGGCATTGTAGGCTCCACCAATGTAAGATCCACAGAATCGGTGAAAAGCCACTTGAAAGAGTTGTCTCTAAACCAGTCTATTGGAGGGCCAACTTTGTTTGTGTCTTCCAATCCCACTCAGTCGGTAGATGTGCATTATGTGCAATTGTTGACCGACCCAAATTGTAACAAGAAACCAAGCGGGGATAAGAAGAAATGATGTAATAATAATCGTAAGGGTTGGAAGAATAATAAACTCAAGGAAAATGGTAATAATGAGAGGACGAATAATAATGATGGTGAGGGAAAGAAAGAAAGGCATAAGGTGAAATTCCCTTATAAGATTTTCACAAACGATCAACTTACTCATTTATGCCCCAAACTTGCGGAAGCTATGAGTCTATTATCTCTACCGGCGCCGTGCTAACAAATCCTTTTCCACATAACAAACACATGGCCTCGAGCCCCTCAAATGCAGAAAATGTGGCCGATGGGAGTCAAAACCCACCAACACAAGACGGTGATCATTTGTGCATCAATATGGTCAATTCTCAGGTTAATGTAGTCACTTGATATCATGATTACAATTCTACACAGACATGAACTGGTCTAGAGTCTCCCCCTCCTCTAGAGACACCCTTGCAGATCGAAAAACTAGAGCCACCGCCTCGTATTATGAAAGGAGTACTCAAGTTCTATTGTGTTGCTTATATGATTAGTGTAATGCACTCATTAATTATCAATCTAGGATTCATAATCAATAGAGTTACAAGACACCAGTAAGAGAGGAAATTCTAATGTCACGAGTATAGAAATAATATGGATTAAGAAACAAACTGAAACATGCTTTGGTTGCCTTTCACAAAGAATTTATCTACTCCATTGGGGCACATGCAAATATGAGATGGATTCCTTTGACAGATCAACTCTGTTATCTGACCCAAAAAGCTAACTATGCAATCACACTCTTGAATGGGAAATCACACATCAATCATCAAGACATAGCATGGGTAGTTCAATAGCCAGTATATTGAGTATGTTGTGGTTCACAATATTCTATTGTGAACTTCACTAGTCCTTTTTCAATTATGTTTGACTATTGCTGCCAACATCCATATTCATTAAGAAAAATCAAATTCATAAGAACAGAAATAGAGAATATGTAAAACAGAGTAAATAAATATCCCTAATCAATTATATAATTGAAATCCTAAACTGAACTATACTGTTGTCATTTGAAAGAATCAAATCTTCAACTACTCTAACAATTATACTATTGAAATCAAATGCTAACACTAATCTATAAGGATGTTGACCTTTGTTGGGTGGTGGGCCCTTGCCTCTTCAAGAACTCATGGAATGGAGTCTACAGTAAGTTGTCCTTTAATCCACACATGACTCTTACTCAAAACCTCAAAACATGAAACTATACTAACAACTAAACTCACATTCATTCATAAATAATCAAGACATGGAAAAAAATGACATTGTTCTATTAAACCTCAACTCAAGATATGTTCTACTATATGTAACACTGCTTCACGTGCTGTGATATGCTATCTCTCTACTACTGCCACCATCCTTTCCATGACTATTTAAACAGTCTTAGTCATGAAACACAAGGAGGTGAAATCTTTTACAGATCAACAATTATTAAATTTATATATTCGGTTACATATTTTAAGCTTCATCCTCATGACACGAAGTGTATGAGGATTTGAATTGAAAAGACGTCTATTTGGCACAATTTTACCCCTTTTTCACACCAAGTAGACTACAAGACATAAAAAAGGACATTTTTTGGCGTTAAGTTGCGATTGCATCTCATGCCCTCACTTGTAGTATTGAGCCTTTAGCTGGTTCTTGTTTTGCGTTATAAGTCGTTGCCTAAGAAGTTTTTGCATCCTCAACCAAGCAGAGCCTTGTTTATATCCTTTGCAATTTGACACCCTATGCCCTGGAGGAAACCTCACCCCGAGTGTCCATCTCCCGCATGCATTCCCATGCATTGAGCATAGGTATGATCCATTGATGGAACTAGTTTTTCTTACTTGCGACACTCATTCCCTCCTCTATATCATAGCATTCATATGTTATGAAAAAAAAAAAACAGACGGGCAGGAAGGGAGTATTATATTGTAATTGGTGGCAGTCGTGTCGCCTTTGAACAGAGCACAAAGTTATTGAGTCCTTGCATCATCATAATTTTGAGTTTAGCATGGCTTTAGGAAGCTGATCTACTTACAGATTTTTCTCTACCGACTGGTTACTCTTCCATTCCCTATAGAGAACATTATTGATGCCTCCTGCATCTAATAGTCACATCATTGAGTCCATGCTACCAAAGTCCACCATATGTCTCACGCTCTTGTTCAAAGGAAGTCTATCAACTTGCGTCGGCCACTCCTCAGAAATTTTGACTTTGCATGTCGGGCATACCCTCAGTTTGTCTCATAATCACATAATACTATGTTCTTATTATGCACCCTAGCCCTACTTTCATCATTGGTAGATCACCTTGAACCCAGCAATCGACATTTCATCATTGGTCATTGATTGGGTGGTTTCCCTTGTGTTTGACGGCAAGACATCTATTCACACTTTGGGATTTGTGCAGTGTCTTGGATGCCATTAGCCTTAATGATGGTTTCCTCGCCTTTGTCAGCAGTTTTCATCATTGGCTGCTATTCAGAGGGCATTTTTCATGTACCACTTGCATTTGATACACACGAAAGATGCACAAGGTCATTGGTTCGTGAACATGTTCTTCGTCTGATCTCCACCAAATCATGAAGCTCTTGCTTTGTTCCTCGTGCTTACTGATGAGAGATGCCTTAATGCTCTCCTTTCAGCGGGTCTCTTTCCATCGAATTCATCTCATCTATTCTGGATATGGGACATAGAGTTTTATGAGTACCTTGAGACTTGCAATTATTAGTGGCAGGCTCTCTCACCATTGACAGATGGGAATACATCAATGTCTCATGATCAATGGATTTCTCAAGTGTTCGATGTTGAATCCTTTATTCACACTTGTAGAAATGTAATTGATGCCTTGACACCTACTTTCATTATTGGTAGGTTGTCTCACATTTGTTAACGATATACCTCAATGACCGGTAATCAAACGATGTCTCAACATGTTCAACCTCAACTCCTTTTTTCACATGATGTAGACTTTCACCTTGGTGGATTGTGTAGAAGATTTGAAGACATCACTATGTGGTTGTAGCTTTCCTGACCTATCGTTTCCTTTTCATGGGACCAACACCTATTTGACTTCAGTGATCATGGGAGATCAGTTTGTACTCCATGGTATATAGATATCTTCAGAATGATTTTGAGATTGATTTCAGTGAGCCTTGTTCGTGACTATGACAACTTTTGGCATGGAACCGCATTTGTATTTTCCTATTCATGGCCATGAACAATTGTTTGGTATATTTTCCACATGGATATGCATTGTATTCTTGGTAGCCATGTACGCAAAGTCAGTACATAATGTAATAAGCAATTGAGTGCATCCAACTGGTTCTCTACCACTCCACTTTTGGGTTATTTATAATGCAATTCAGCCATCGGAGATACTCCTCTGATCTCACACATAAGGGGGCATATATTATAGAAATATTTTCCTCACCATTGCTATCTTGCACATAGGGCCTTTTTCCATTCTTATATGACGACTTGTCATCCCTTTTTGATGAATCTAGAGACAAAAATATACATTTGTCCACATATGCGCTCCCTATCAGCTATGCAAGATGCGTATACACTAGCTACTCCACTACAGCCCACGTACATCGGGATTTGTGCCAAAAAATACAAAAATGAAGTCAAGTTTCCATGTCACGACAGAAGATCTTTGATCCTTGACCTTACACATACTGGAAACGTTCTGACTCGACCCTTTAGTTTCATTCTAAAGGCTATAAAAGAACAATATTGAGCTATAGAAAAGGAGGAGAAAGCATTCAACTTTGAGAGAAAAGTTACTCTGGAGAAATTACTTCATATTGAGTCTGCATCCCTTTGTCCCTCAAGTCTAAACACAGTGTTCATCCCCCAAGATCTTTCCCTATTGTTGAGAGAACCTCATTGACTCTCTCTTGTGAGCTTGCCTTTGGTGGAGGATTGAAGTGGTGGAGGCCCAGTTGGAAGGAACTTGGTTTCTTGGTTTTGAACCATGCCGACACGGAAGTCTGTAATTTTGTCACTTCTACTGATCAATTATTAATATAAATACTCCTTTCTTGTCCTATTAGTATATTGCAAATGTATGATTATTATCCATGGGCATGTTTGTAATGTTTATTGATGGATTATGCTATCTAATGTGCTAACGCCTTTATATCATCATTATATTCTTGCTCTGCTAGTTTGTTAAGAACTTATTGCAGGTATAAAGCTTTGGGTCGAAGTGCTCAATGGTGGAACACCATTAAACGTTGGATCAAGGTGGGCCTCTTTCTTATCTTGCACATTAGTTTATATAGCATATGTTGGAATTGAATTGATTTATGCAGTCATACCTGTCTGTTGTGGTTTACCCTTGGCCATAGAGAGTTTTTCCCTCATAACAAAATTTGATACATGACTTTATGACCAGTAATCAAACGATGTCTCATCATGTTCGACCTCAACTCCTTTTTTCACATGGTGTAGACTTGCACCTTGGCAGATTGTGTAGAAGACTTGAAGACATCATTATGTGGCCGCAACTTTCCTAAGTTGTTGCTTCTCCTTCATTGGACCAACACCTATTTGACTTTAGTGATCATGGGAGATCAGATTGTACTTCATGGTATACATATATCTTCAGATTTATTTTGAGATTGGTTTCACTGGGCCTTGTTTGTGACTATGACAACTTTTGGCATACAACCACATTCATATTCTCCTATTCATGACCATGAACACTGGTTTGGTATATTTTCCACATGGCTCTGCATTGTATTCTTGGCAACCATGTATACAAAGTCAGTACATAATGTGTTAAGAAATTGAGTTCATCTAGCTGGTTCTCTACCACTCCACTTCTGGGTTATTTATAATGTATTTCAGCCATCGTAGATACTCCTCTGATCTCACACATTAGGGGGCATCTGTTATAGAGATATTTTCCTCACCATTGCTATCTTGAAAAGAGGCCCTTTTTCCATTTCCCTATGTAGACTTGTCATCCCTTTTTGATGAATCCATAGCCAAAAATACACATTTTTCCACATATACACTCCCTATCAGTTATGAAAAATGCGTATACGCTAGTTTCTCCACTACAGCCCATGTACATCACGATTTGTGCCAGAAAATACAAAAATGAAGTCGGGTTTCCATGTCATGACAGAGGATCTTTGATCCTTGACCTTCCACCTACTGGAAACATTCCAACTTGGCCCTTCAATTGCATTCTGAAGGCTATAAAAGCACACTTTCGAGCTATGGAAAAGGAGGAGAAAGCATTCAACTTTGAGAGCAAAGTTACTCTGGAGAAATTACTTCATATTGAGTCTACATCCCTTTATCCCTCAAGTCTGAAAACGGTGTTTATCCCCCAATCTATTTCCCTATTGTTGAGAGACCCTCATTGAATCTCTCTTGTGAGATTTCCTTTGGTGGAGTATTGAAGTGGTGGAGGCCCAGTTGGAAGGAACTTGGTTTCTTGGTTTTGAACCGTGCCGACATGGAAGTCTGTAATGTTGTCACTTCTACTGATCAATTATTAATAGAAATACTTCTTTCCTGTTCTATTGGTATATTGAAAATATATGATTATTATCCATGGGCATGTTTGTAATGTTTATTGATGGATTATGCTATCTAATGTGATAACCCTTTTACATCATCACTAGATACTTTCTCTGCTCGTTTGGTAAGAACTTATTGTAGGTATAAATCTTTGGGTCGAAGTGCTCAATGGTGGAACACTATCAAACGTTGGATCGAGGTAGGCCTTTTTCTTATCTTGCACATTAGTTTATATAGCATATGTTGGAATTGAGTTGATTTCTGTAGTCATACTTGTCTATTGTGGTTTACCCTTGGCCATAGAGAGTTTTTCCCTCGTAACAGGTAAAGAAGGAAAAGTGAAGGGAGAG
>JZKD02S1137389.1:36055-54976 GCA_000966675.3 Picea glauca | reverse complement strand
AATTGACTTATCATGTAAAACAAGAACAAAGACTGTAGAAGTTTTATAAGCATATAGTTGTTGCTATAGAAACCATGTACAAAAGCACTTGATTTTATATAAGAATGTTTTGACTCAATTTCATGGTGTTGTTATGAATATTGTTTGCTTCTATTGAATGGTATGTTTACAGTTGGATTAGATGCTCTATTATGCATTTGTTTCAATGCTTTATGTGTATGATTTCATGTTGAATGTATGAAGTATGTGAGAGGGAGAATATGAGTTTCAATTGTTTCTCTTCCTGAGAATTCCTGCAAAGAATGCAGTGAAGGTCGCCAAGGAGTGCGTTGAAGAGATTCTGAGTTTTACCTTAGAAAATCTCAGGAGAGATAGAGTTGTTCTCATACCAACAAAAGTGCAAGTATAGCACAGATCTATGCAAGGTGTGCGCAGGCCAAGTTGAAGTCTTAGAATTTTTCTAACCAGGTGAGTGGTTGAAGAACTGATGTTGCAAGGAGTGCACAGAGTTGGAAGAGATCAACTAATCAGAGATTATCATGAAGGACGGAAGGAGTGGGTGTAAGAATCCCTTGGAAACCTTGAGTTTGCAGCCATAATCAAGATCAAGAGGGATAGAGACTTGGAAAGTTCAAAGGAAGGATGAGGGTCGAAGTCACCTCACAGAAACCAAGCTCATGAGGAAGGACACCAAGTTATTTGGGCAGGAATATTTGAGAAATTGAATGGACAGTTGAGTTTCTTAGAGGGATAAGCACAGATATATGTGGACCATTGGATCCAGTGGATCAGTGGGGAGGTTAAGACCGAGTGCCTTTCAACACTCGCAAGATCAGGAGAGATAGAATTCGTTAGATCTGGATCAACGAGAGCCGTTGATTGAAGATTGGAGTTTTAGCATTTCAGAAGTTGGAAGTGTGGAGGAAGTTGTTTTTGAGAATCCCCGATACGTGAAATCCCGACGTGATCTGGACCGCTAGATCTTAGGAGGTTCAAGATCGTTGATCTGTGGAGAGGAAGCTACGAGTTCGGAATTCAAGAAAAGGAGAAGAGTTGCATCGTGAACTCGTCAGTCACGAAATCCCGATGTGCTCGGAGGAGAGGCCTAGAATTTTGGCTAGAGGTCATATGGTGAAAGAATAAGGGAGGAGCTAAGGATTGTTATCCCATTTTGGGGTTTCAAGAATCGGAGGAGTCGAGGTGACTTATAACAGGAATCCCAAAATCATGAAACGCGAAGTCACGTACTTGGAGAGCCATTTGGGGCTAAGTCGGTGGTCACTCTAGTGGTCACGCGGAGTAGGGGTTCGCAGTTAGTTCTTGCTTGCACAGGCATAACTTCTAAGTAGGACCTATGGTTTACATGTATTAAAGGTTCCAGTGGGAACCAAAGAGATTTCGGCTTAGGGAAGTAGGAAGATCCAAAGGTCGAGAGGTCAAAAAGACCCTGTTGAGGTACAGGTGTTGCGTCAGGTGGTATCAGAGCTAACAAATTTTGTTTTCTATGGAGAAAAGACATAGGACAGTTGTGATTTAAATTCTACGTGGATATATTGAAATAGTTTCGTCGAGAAGACATCAAGAGAGACCCATGCTCGATCCAGTCGTAAAAATGGAAATGAGAGAACTTTGTGCTTGATTGGATGTTATGGAGACAGCACAAAGGTGAACACCTGATACTGGAGATATCAATGAGGCCGAAAGAAAAAACGAAGCTGGAGCCGAAGAAGAAGTTGTAGCCAAAGATGCTGCAGAGGAACGTATATTCAAAGTTGTTGCAAGAATAGGGGACAAAGAAATAGACATCCCGGCGTATGAAGGAAACTTAGACATTGAGAAGTTGCTAGATTGGTTTATAGATCTAGATAAATACTTCGACTATGAGGATATCGAAGAAGATAAGAAAGTAAAGCACACAGTCACTAGACTGAAAGGGCATGCATCACTATGGTGGGATGAACTGCAAGCTGATAGACATTGCAAAGGAAAACAAAGAATCAAAAGCTAGGACAGGATGGTAGCAAAGATGAAATCCAAATTTATACCTAGAGATTACCAAATTAATCTGTTTCGAAGAATGAAGAATTTGAGAAGAAAGGGATGACAGTGAAGGAATAAACTAAAGAATTTTACAAACTCAACATTAGATCCGATCATCGCGAGAGTGATGATGAAAAAGTAACCAGATACATGAATGGCTTGATATATGAGATTCAATATGAGATAATCATGGTGACAATCAAGAATGTATAAAATGATTATCAGAATGCTTCAAAGGCAGAAGTGAAATTGGCCCAAAAGAAAGGTCAAAGGGGCAGAGGTAGAAGTCAGAGCAGAGGGAATTCAACTTCTTAGGACAAAGTACAGAAGCCCAAGGATGAAGAAAATAAATTTCATAATCACCTAGAAAGGGGAGGAATCTCACAAGGAGGATAGTATGCTAATAGGAACACTTTTCCTCGAGCCAGAGGAAGAGGAAGAGGCAGAGAAGGTGAAATAAAGTGTTTTGTCTGTGGAAAGATCTGACACAAATGTTTTGAATGTCCCAATAGAAAAAGATATGGGGGAGGTGAAGCTCACATTTGATAAGCGCAAAGGTGAAATGTTGAGGCAGAAGATGCAGAAGGCAGAAGATCCTTGATGATGAGGAAAATTCTCTTGAAGCCATAGAAAGAGATGGAGAATCCAGTCCAAAGGAACAATTTATTTAGGATTGCTTGCAAGACCAAGGATAGGGTATGCAAGGTGATAGTGGAAAGTGGAAGCATGGATAATCTAGTATCCACAGAGATGGTGGAGAAGATGGAATTGGAAACAGTTGCACATCCGATCCCATACAAAGTTTCATGGTTGCAACAAGGGCATCAGGTAACTGTCACTAAAGGATGTTTAGTTGAATTTAAGATAGGGAGATATAGAGATGAGATCTTATGTGATTTTATTCCCATGGATGTATGTCATATTTTTTTGGGGGGGCCTTGGAAATATGACAGAAATGTTATTCATGATAGAATAAAGAAAACATACACCTTGGAGAAGAATGGTAGGACACATATGTTGCTGCCAATTGAAGACAAGAAGGTGAAATAAGAAACAAGTAATACTATACCTCTCATGAGTGGGAAGTAACTTCTAGATGAAGTCAAGAAAGATGAAGAAATGCAGTTTGTTGTGGTGAGAAAACCTAGAGTCATTTTGACCAGTACCTCAATAGATGATCTACCTGAGGAGATCGAGGAAATGTTGGAGAATTTTGTTGATATAGTGGTGGACGATTTACCTTGTTCATTTCTACCCATCAGGAGTATAAACCATCACATTGACCTTATACCAGGAGAGATTTTACCAAATGAAGCAGCGTATAGACTGACGTCGCAGGAGAATGAAGAGGTTAAGAAGCAAGTCCAGGATTTGATGGACAAAGGGTTGATTAGAGAAAGCTTGAGTCCATGTGTTGTGCCAACAGTGTTAAGTCCGAAGAAGGATGGTGGATGGAGAATGTGTACAGACTCAAGGGCTATAAACAAAATCACCATCAGGTATAGATTTCCTTTACCCAGGATGGATGACTTGATGGATTTCTTGAGTGGAGTAAATTTTTTTCAAAAATTGATTTGAAAAGCGGATATCATCAGATTAGAATGAGGGAAGGTGATGAATGGAAGACAACATTCAAGATGAATGAAGGGCTATATGAATGGCTTGTCGAATGCGCCAAATACTTTTATGATATTGATGAATGAAGTCCTGAAATATTTCATTGGGAAGTTTGTAATTGTGTATCTTGATGATATAATGATCTTCAGTAAGACTGAGGAAGAACACATGAGATATCTAGCTTTAGTGATGAGGAGGTTGCAGCAAGAGAAATTGCTAATAAATCGAAAGAAGTCATCTTTCATGAAGACAAAACTCATTTATTTGGGTTTTGTGATCTCTTCGAATGAGTTGAATATGGATCCTGAAAAGGTAAGAGAAATCAAAGAGTGGTTGTCGCCAAGGAATATCTTTGAAGTCAGAAGCTTCCATGGATTAGCCAGTTTTTATAGGAAGTTCATCAAAAAATTTAGTGGGATTTGTGCATCAATGATGGACACATTCATGAAAAGACAAATATTTTCATTGGATAGAGGAAGCAAAGAAAAGTTTCAAGTTGGTAAAGGAGAAGATAATTGGACAACTAGTTTTGGTTCTGCCAGATTTCAGTAAGACCTTTCAAGTGAGATGTGACGTAAGTGGATTTGCGATTGGAGAAGTCTTAAGTCAAGACAATAGACTAGTCGCATACTTCAGTGAGAATATGAACGATGCCAAGAATATTTATTCCACGTATGATAACGAGGTTTATGCAATCATACAAGTGTTGAGGAAATGGAGGCACTACCTGGTTTTGAAAGAGTTTTTTTTGTATAGCGACAACCAGGACTTACAGTTTATAACCAAACAGGAGAAACTGAACCAGAAACATGTGAAATGGGTTGAATTTATGCAGAACTTTACTTTTGTTACAAAGCACATTTCTGGAAATGTTAACAAGGTTGGTGATGCATTGAGCAGGAAATGTTTGATTCTGCAGGAGTTTCGTGTGAAGCCCTTAGGTTTTGATAGCCTTAAGGACATGTACCAAGATGATTTAGATTTCAAGGATGCTTATGAAGCATGTGAGAATCCTATTCTAAGAGTTAGGATCCAATGGATTGAATACTTGATTCAGGATGGATTGTTATTCAAAGGAAATCATTTGTGTATACCGAAGAGTTCTATGAGAGAGAACCTTATGAAGGGAAAGCATGGTGGAGGATTGGTTGGACATTTTGGCCATGAAAAAACATTTGTGCAACTGAACAATGTGTATTATTGGCCATGGATGAGGAGAGATGTCAAAAAGTTTGTCAACATATGTAGAATTTTGCATCACACAAAGGGGAAGAGACATAATACAGGGTTGTATCAACTATTTCCAGTACCATAGAGGTCATGGGACGTGGTAAGAATAGATGTTTTGTTAGGACTGTTGAGGACACAGAGAAGTTGTGATTCCATATTTGTGGTAGTCGATAGATTCTCAAAAATGGCACATTTTATTCCATGTCAGAAAACCAGTGATGCAACACACATTGCAAATTTGTTTTTCAAAGAAGTTGTTTGACTTCATGGTTTACTCAAGAGTATTGTTTCAGACAGAGATACCAAATTTGTTGTTCATTTATGGAGGACACTATGGAAAAATTTGGGGTCGAATCTATCTTTTAGATTAGCATATCACCCTCATATGGATGGATAGACTGAGGTAGTAAATCAAAGTTTGGGAGACTTATTGAGGAGTTTGGTAGCTAAACATCACAGTCAGTGGGATTCGATTCTTCCGCAAGAGAAATTTGCATATAATGATTCACCTAACCAGAGCACGGGACAGAGCCCATTCCAGATAATGTATGGAATGCAGCCAAGAGGAGTATCTGAGTTGAGATACTTAGAGAATAATGAGTTTATGAGTGTTGGAGTGAAATATTTTGTAGCAGATATGCAAGAGCTCCATGGTAAGATTAAAGAGCGGTTGCAGAGTTCCAACCAGGAATACAAGCACAGAGCAGATCAACACATAAGAGAGCTTCAATTTGAAGTGGGATATTTAGTCTTAGCACATCTAAGAAAAGAAAGGTTCCCAAGGGGAACATATAATAAGCCAAATATGGAAAATATAGGGTCGTGTAAGATTCTGAGAAAATTTGAGGCAAATGCTTATGAAAAAAAATTGCCAAATGATGTGGGCATATCACCCATATTCAACGTAGCAGATATGTATCCTTATAGAGAAGATGAGGGAAGAGGAGAAGAGAACCAAGAAGAGATTCAATGGGTCAAATAGATGCCTATAGCTGAAAAGCCGCAGATGGAAAAGATCATTGATCAGAGAGTTAACAAGACGACCCGGAGGAAGACATATTTTGAATATTTGATAAAATGGAAAGGACACCCAATTGAAGAATCTAGTTGGGAAAGTGAAGAAGATATCCAGAAACATGGAAAGACGGTGCAGGAGCTCATGGACAGGAGTCCATGAATTTTTCAGCCATGGGAGTATGATGCAGGAGCATCACAAGCAAGCGCAAGCAGAAGACAGTTGGATATGTACCAACACACATTTTTTAAGATATTTTGAATTTCAAAAGGATGGCACATTAATGTAATATCTGGAGAGACATAAGTGCTCTTAAATGATTTATGGATTGTAACACAGATCTTGAGCAATTTCTCTCATCTATTGGTTGGAGGAAATTAATTTAATCAATGTAAAGTAGTTGTATTCTTTATTGGGATAAGATAGCTTGAGTTTATAGGAGGGAAAACTCGAGAAAGCTCCATCTTATGTATTGTATTGTATGATTCTTATCATTTGTAAGATATAGAATCTATAGAGAAAAAGATCCTAAGAGAGCATAGGACAACATAGACTGTAGAATTTGTATAAGCAGATAGTTGTTTCTATAGAAACCATGTACAGAAGCACTTGAGTTAATATAAGAATTCTTTGACTCAATTTCATGGTGTTGTTATGAATATTGTTTGCATCTATTGAATGATATGTTTATAGTTGGCTTATATGCTCTATTATGCATTTGTTTCAATTCTTTATGTGTATGATTTCATGTTGAATGTATGAAGTCTATGAGAGGGAGAGTATGAGTTTCAATTATTTCTCTTCCTGATAATTCCTTCAAAGAGTGCAGTGAAGGTCTGCAAGGAGTGTGTTGACGAGATTCTGATGTTTACCTCAGAAAATCTCAGGAGAGATAGAGTTGTTCTCATACCAACATAAGTGCAAGTATAGATGTGTGCACAGGCTAGGTTGAAGTCTTAGACTTTTTCTAACCTGGTGAGTGGTTGAAGAACTGTTGTCACAAGGAGTGTGGAGAGTTGGAAGAGTTCAGATAATCAAAGATTATCGTGAAGGCCACAAGGAGTGCATGTAATAATCCCTTGGAATCCTTGAGTTTGCAGCCAGAATCAAGCTCAGGAGGGATAGAGACTTGGAAAGTTCAAACGAATGAAGAGGGTTGAAGTTACCTCAGAAAAACCAAGCTCAGGAGGAAGGACACCAAGTTATTTGGTCAAGAATATTTGAGAACTTGAAAAAACAATTGAGTTTATCAAAGGGAGAAGCACAGATATTCATGGATCGTTGGATCCAATGGATCAGTGGGGAGGTTAAGAACGAGTTCCTTTCAACACTCGCAAGCTCAAGAGAGATAGAAACCATTAGATCTAGATCAACAAGAGTCGTTGATTGGAGATTGGAGTTTCAGGATTTCAGAAGTCTGAAGTGTGGAGGAAGCTTTTTTGGGAATCCCCAATACGCGAAATTCTAACGCAATCTGTACCATCAGATCTTAGGAGGTTCAGGACCATTGATCTGTGGAGAGGAAATCACGATTTCGGACTTTGGGAAAAGAAGAAGAGTTGCATTGTGAACTCATAATTCGTGAAATCCCGACATGCTTGAAGGAGAGGCCCTAGGATTTTTGTTGGAGGTCATATGGTGAAAGAATAAGGGAGGAGCTAAGGACTGTTAGCCCATTCCAGGGTTTCAAGAATTGGAGGAGTCGGGGTGACTCGCAGCAGGAATACCAAAATCGCGAAATGCAAATTCGCGTACTTGGAGAGACATTTGGAGATAAGTCAATGGTCATGCCAGTGGTCATGCGGAGTAGGGGTTCGTGCCTAGTGCTTGTTGACACAGGCGCAAATTCTAAGAAGGACCTATGGTTTACATGCATTGAAGGTTCCAGTGGGAACTAGAGAGCCATTTAGGCTCAAGGAAGTAGGAAGATCTAAAGACCATGAGGTCAAGCAGACCCTGCTGAGGTAGGGGTGTTGCATCACAAACATTGGTGGGATAATTTCTGTGAGAAAAAGGAAATATAGGGATCCACATTATTTGGAATTTCACCCACTTGGGGTTCTTTCAAGGATGATATTAAGGAACAATACTACCCCGTTGGAAGTTATGATGACTTGTATACAAGATGGACCACACTGCGACAGGAAAGAGACTAAACAAAGCCATATTTCACAAATGTCTTCCATACCTTACACACCAAGATGGGTGTCAAATATTCTGAGTGACATCTGGTTTTCAAGTACCGTGACGGTTTGCATAGTTACATCTAGACAAAAATGGATTTTTTGGACATCTCATCCTTGGGCGCAGCCTATCGATATGTCGTCAAAATCAAGAAGAAGCTTAAAAAAAGGACGCGACAATTTGGGTCTGGGAACTCCTTACAATAGAAGAAGGGAAAGGGCAACCCCAAACCACATAAAAAAGGACAGATAAAATATGGGAAACCTCAGGAAAACCAGTCCAAGATGTAAGAAAATAAATCCAATGAGAAGATGAAGAAAGATATTGGGAAGTGGTACGACTTCCATAAGAGCCCTTGGCATAAAATTGATGATTGTCGCTCAAATAATTCATTGGTGGCTGAGGTAAAATCCTATGAATCAGATGCAGGTTCTGAATCTGAGTCAGAACAAGAAAATGGGAGATGGATCATTGACGTGGAATTTAGTTCCACCATTGCTACCACCAAGATCTAGCTTGGTGAACCTAATGATCCAGAGGAAGGTGATTGCCTCTTTCATTCATAGATGTGGGTGAAAGGCACTCCAATTCACTTCATCGTTGATAGTGGTAGCTAGAAGAACCTCTTCTCATTATAGTTCGTTAAGTGGCTAGCCCTTCCAACAACACCACACTTGTATCCCTACACCATCGGATGACTCTGTCAAGGAAGTGATATTTGTGTCAGCCAACAATGTTGCCTTTCATACAACATCAAGCCATTCAAAGATGAGGTGTTGTGTGATGTTTCTCCCCTTGAATTTTTTGATGTTCTTTTGGGCCAACCTTATTTATGGAAACATCATGTTGTATATGAGTTTATGCCTTGCATTTTTATTATCACTTTGAACAGGAAATTGTACAAGATACCCGAGGTAATCCCACCTAGTGTTATTTCCTTGATCTCTGCCAAGTAATGGAGGAAGGTCATTTCTCATACTGGGAAGTTTTTATTCTTTTTTATTCTCTCTTAGAGTGAGAGAAAGGTTGCAGACACATCCATGGCCTCTGTGCTTGACCTCTTCACGCAAAATAATCAAGTGGATAAGGTCATGGAATAATACAAAGACATATTCTCATCACCTACTAGGGTACCTATGCACTATCAGGTCAAGCATCCCATCGATATGACCCTCGACATACCACTAAGAAATGGGAAGTCTATCATTTCTCTCTGCTATAAAATGAGGAGATCAAGCATCTGATCTAAGAAATAAACCACAAGCAGTACATCCTACCCATATCATCACCTTGTGGAAGCCCAATCGTTTTGTTGCAAAAGAAAGACGGGACCAGGAGACTCTCCATTGATTATTAGACCCTAAATAAAATCATAGTTCGTACCCGATTCCTCGAATCAACGATCTCCTTGATCAACCCAAGGGGGACAAATACTTTAGTAAGATTGATCTGAAGTCTGGCTATTGCCAGGTCTCAATAGAGCATACAAATGTATGGAAAACTTCCTTCAAGTCAAAAGAAGGTATTTTTTAATGGTCGGTCATGCCCTTTGGTTTGAAAAATGCCTCAACAACTTTCATGAGGATGATGGATGATATCTTGTGGCCTTTAACTAATTATTTTGTGGTGGTGTGCCTAGATGACATAATCATCTACAACAAGACTTGGGTAGAAAACTTGGAACATATTCAGCAGGTTATGCACACTCTACGACAACACAAGCTATATGCCAACTTGGAAAAATGCTCCTTTGACATGGACAGGGTCCAGTACCTAGGATACATTGTTGATGTGCATGGTGCGCATGTTGATCCAACCAATATCCAAGCCATTTGTGACTGGCCATCCCCAACCACGCTTACTGAGCTTCAAAGCTTCTTAGGCTTTGCCAATTTCTATCGCAGGTTAGTGTTGGGATTATCCCATATTGCATGGGCCCTCGGCCAAATAACCAGGGGTGGTGGTAAGGAAAAATTTGTGTGGGGCATGTCCCAACATAAATCGTTCGATGATATGAAGTATCGCTTGTGATCATCCCTAGTTATTTCATTACTTGACCTGCAACGACCCTTTAAGATCGAGATAGATGCTTTAGACTATGTTGTGGGTGCAGTCCTCACTCAGCACAGCCACCCCATGTCCTATCATAGTGAGACACTATCAGATGTCATCCATAAGTACCCTAATTATGAAAAAGAAATTCAATCCATTGTGTAAGCCTTCCACAAGTGGAGGAATTACATTCTCGGGAAGCATACAGTCATCTGCATTGATCATAAGTTGTTGCATTTCATGCAGACAGAGGGAAACTTGTAGAATGACTACCATCAGAAGTGGTCCACATATTTGCAGTAGTTCGACCTCAACATCAAGTATAAAACATGAAGTACCAACCGAGTCAATGATTACCTCAACCGACCTCCAGTCATGACACTCACCATAGTGCTAGAGTCTTGCAGCCACGAGACCTCCAGATTGCTCCACCTCTATGAAACAGATCCTAACTTCGCCAACACCTACCATATGTTGGGCACAAACAAATCTGACACTAATTTCTATCTTCAAGGAGGGATGTTGTTCCATCTAGGCTATCTCTACATTCCATCAAGTGAGTGAGCGAAGATGATTTGGGAATCCCACTACAGTTCGGTGGCAGAAAACTTCGGCATGGAAAATACAATGGTAGTGTTGTAACGAAATTTCTACTGGCCGAAACTTCAATAGGATATCAACAAGTATATATGGTCCTTCACTTCCTACGTTATTTCCAAATTGACCATTAAGAAACAAGGCATGTACACTCATTTTCCTACTCTTGATAGGCCCTGGGAATCCATCTCAATGGACTACATGGTGGGCCTTCCATCCACCAAGTGGGGAAATGATTGTGTTTTTTTTGTTGTTGATTTATTTTCCAAGATGGTGATTATGGCCACCTATAAGAAGAGCATCACAGTGGAGACCACTGCCAATATTTTATTTGAATGAGTGTGGGTAGACTTTGGGATACCACAAACCATTATCTTATATCAGGACAGTTAGTTCCTCAACACATTCTAGTCGAGCCTCTGGTCACTACTAGACACCAAGCTCACCAAGCCCACATCCTTCCACCCCCAAACAGATGTCCAAATTGAGGTCGTCAACCAGATGATCATGCACATCTTGTGCATGTACAATTCCAAGAACCCCATCACCTGGGATGAGACTCTTCCCTATGTTCAACACAACTAAAATAGAGCCATACATAGCTCAATTGACCACATCCCATTTTAGGTCGGGTTGAGATTTCAACCATTAGGTCCCATGGATGTTGCACTACCCTTTGCAGCCACCCAGGTAGACTCGTCGCATGCTCCAACTGAAGCTGAGAAAGCCACCTGATTCATTGATTCGATCCATCACATCCTCCAACAAGTTCAGGATGTTTTACAAAATTCCAATGCTAATTAAAAGAAGCACCATGATCAACATTGAGTGCCACACCAGTTTCAGGTGGGAGACAAAGTTTGGTTGCACTTGCAGAAAAAATGCCTTACAAGGCCTCATGAAAATATTCTTCCACTCTGTTATGGACCTTACACTATCACCAAGGCTATGGGCGATAATTACTTTGAGATCAACCTTCCCCCCTTCCTTGGCTTGCACCCAGTGTTCAATGTGGACCTCCTTCAGCCTTATTTTCCACCATTATTGGACACCTCAGAGATAGAAGAACAATTGACACCAACATAGCTCAACCTTGACTACATGGAACAAGAATCCATTGATAGGATCATGCACACATAGGTCAAGGGAACTCTCAAGTAGAGGATCTAGCTTTATCGGGTTGTCAAAGTAGGGAAGCTCCTGCACCAAGGCAAGTGGCTCACCCGGGGCTAAATTCAGCAGAAATGTCCTCATTTGATGGGTGCACTCAACACAATGGAGACCTTTGCTTCCTAAGGGACGAGGATTGATCCAGGAGGATCTTGGTGGCCACCCACCTTTTCCAACTGGCTTAAAACAATTTTTTGGAAAATTCCTATTTTTAGTAGTTTTTCGGGTCCCAAACTTCAAGGGTCGTTTTGAGGGCCTAAATGATGGTTTTTCATGAATGAGCACCTCAATGAAGGCCAACGACATTGATTGAGCCCTCTAAATTAAGCTCCTCATCAAGAAATTTCCAACAAGATATCATCTTCCCTAAACAAAGATTGTATGCAAAAGTTACAACCCCGAGAAGTTGATGTAATAACTTACCCAATAGGGCCCACATGAATTTTGGTGCTTCATCTCCTAGGGTTAGGTTTTTGGATGTCTAGGATTTTTCAATTCATGTTTATTGTAAAAAGGCCTTCAAAACCTCATTGTACTCATCTTCTTGGGAATGAACGTAGTCGTCACATCTCTTCTAAGAGATAAGTTGCCACCATTATAGCAAGCTTGTTTTCAGTGTGCATTTTATAGTTTTTAGCATATTTCTTATTTAATAGAAGTCAATTTTTATTGTATATCTATTATTGTTCACTGTGTCTCTGTGTTAATATCATAAATAAGTGGTTTCATTTTGTTCCGCTCATAAATATGGATCATGGGCCTGAAAAATAGAAGAAAAATATGGGTCTTGGGCCTGAAAAATAGAAGAAAAATATGGGTCTTGGGCCCAAAAAAATTGGATATGTTTCCGAGGAATTAGGTTTATTCCACATGGTAGATGTACCATTTTCCGCTTAAAATTTAAACCTGTATATCTTGAGCATATGAACTTGGATTTACGATCCGAAAAATGTGTGGCGAAGATGATATTGAGGGATACATAATGAACTTATAATAGTTTAAAAATTTTCATCTTCTGATATCATTTTTTTTATTAAACCAAGACACTGAAAATATAGGTGACCAATTTTGGTCAACCAATGGCTCCAACTGCGGGACATTAACCCCCTATGGGTTACTGAAAACACCAGAATCTCAAGACCAAATTCCTTCTCCATTGGGCTATGGAGTGGTCTTGAAAACAAATTCTTGTAATTCTTCTTCTTTCATGGAGTTATCTTCAAATTTGACTACCTTATTGTGCAAAACTAAACTAAAGAAACAAAATATGTACATACATGACATACGTACCCTAACTTACTTAAAATAAAGAGGCACCTTAGGTATAGTCAGATTTCCAATGGAGCCATTCAAGCATTGATGTGATTCGTGGAATGAACTCCATCACTATGGAACACATTGAAACATGTACCATTGAGTGAGGGGCACTCTCAATATGTACTGGAGAAAGATTGAACAAGGTGTGTTGAGGATATGATTGTGTTGCTTCTCCAATAATCCTCTGGAACCATAATTCAATGAAATCAATTCTTGGTTGCTAACAAATATTATTGCCTTTGACTAGATGGACAATTTCTAATGATAACATTCTTTCATTTCTCTCCTTATCATTGTCCATGTCCAATATTATTGATTCATCACCAACTTCTTGTAAAGAATTTTCATTCATGTAATGGCCATCTTGTTCATCATTTTTCTCAAGATCCATTTCTTCCACCAATTGTTCTTGCTGCCAAGGCTCTTGAGGCTTTTCATCATCTATTACAAGGCTGAAATATTCTTGTGTATTTGGTGGAGGATCCTAAATTTAATTCTCAAACACGTTGTTTAAAATATCTCCATATGGAGTGTATGAGAGGCTGATGTCTTTCTCTTGCAAATCAAAATTCTTATTTTCATTTTCAGCCATGCGACTAGATTCAAAAAATCTTCCAATGTTTTATTAGATTCTTCTTCCAAATCATTCATTTCATTTTCTTGTGTCCATATGTGAAAGGGTGGGTGGGAAACAACATTTGAAGCATCAACAAAACATATGAATGCACTCTTAGGATAAAATTTTCTGCAAATGAATCTTCTAACACATCCCAACTGGTAATGGAGTTAGGTATTAATGAGATATACCATTCAAGATCATTCCCTCGCAGATTTTGTAAAAAATATATGTGTAACATTGTCTTCAGTGAGGTTGAAATCATAACATGTGATTTCAAAATTAAAAAGTGTTTCTCTGTATCTTCTACAACATCCCCAAAGAATGTAGAAAAAAATCATTAGAAATATCAAGCATTTGAAAATCTATTTCTGGTATATTTAAAGGGGTTTTATGAAATCACCTCCTTCTTTGGGAATTTCTCCCTTTGGTTGAGTCTTGTAAATTCATTGATGGGATTAATGAAGAATTTAAAGGAGTATCATAACATGAATGAAATTCTTCATCTTGAATCTTTCCAATGGAGTTTCCAGGGAGTTCATTCTCCCAAATATTTGGTGCTTCTTAAGTCTTTTTGAAATTATAAAAAAGGTGAAACATTGTTCAATAATCCTTTATAAATCCCTTGCATTTAAAACAAGCAAAATTTTTCGTGAATCTTCTTTTCGAAACTTTGAGCCATGGATATTTTTGGTTCCTCAATCTGATCTGAAGCAGGGCCTCAAATATCTTTGAAAATAAGTTCGTCCCCAGTGGAGTCGCAAAAAATGTTGACGCTTGAATCTATCAGGACCAAAACAAAAACCTCATGAGGATATTAATCCCCTTTTTTTTTAGAGAGGTGGTACTCCTATAGGGCTAAAAAATATATACGTGATATCTTGGATTAGGAGAATGCTAAGGCAACCAACCCTAGATCTTTATTGCTTGAAATTATGAAATGATATGGTTCTTCAATAACCTAATATGATATTTGTATGCAACAAGAAGTCTTTAGACAATTGAAAAGATCGAAGGAGGGCTTCAACATCAAAATTTATTTATGATCAACATCACATACACAATCTTCTTAATCATATATAAATGAATCCATGTCTTCCTCGCGAAAAATAGGAGAAAATAATTTGATCATATCAAAGAATTTTAAAAGATTACTACTATCAAGATCAAAAGAGAATTTGACAGGTGAATCTCAAATACCTCATACTTAAGACTCAAAGTTACAAGATACAGTTGAAATCAACCTCGACGCAGTTCTTTGTGGATTTTATTCATAAAAAATGTTCTTCATTACAAAATATTTGGCAGTCATGTATATGGATGTAAATACTCCATGATCATACAAGAAAAATATTTTGGAAGAATACAAGAAGAACACTCAAGAACTCAGCCTTGTGCCCAAGTTAGAGACTCAAGCATAAAACTATGAGAAATGGTGTAGGAGAATAGAAAGAGTGGAGAAGATGGAGATATTTTTTCTTTGATCAGAAGCTTGGTTGTGTATTCATGGTTGTATCTTATTCTTCCTCTGGCCTTCTGCCTTGTCCCTCTAATAATCCTAATTATTGGAGCCCTTGATGAATCATTTCTTCTCTTTTTAAGATGAGATTTTTTAACTACTTGAGTAGTTAGGGTTTTTTTCTCTCTTGAAATTCTCGTACACTTTTATTATTCAAACATATTCTTTAATTAATGCCTCATTTAAGTGGTTATTAATGAATTCACATCATTAACATCTTTAACTTTTAAATGGGTCCGTTTCCTTTTTTAATAAAAATTTTTAAATAAACTTTTATTTTCAAAATTCAATTAATTTCCCTTTTAAATAGGGGCCATGTGTTTTAATTTTAGTGAAGTGATAGTCAACCTTTATTAATGTAAATCTCTTCACATATGATCTTCATCATCTTAGCTTTCAAACGATATAAATTTTTCCCAAATCCGTCGCTTGGATCTCAATATATGATCTTGTGAAGTTGAGTTGTCACGCATGCCCCTTAAAAATGAAGTTGGATGACATTTTAATTTTTTGGGGAAAATGTGGCCAATTTCAGCCCTTGAAACCTGTACCATCATCTTTTTCATCTAAATACCTTTCCAACAACATAAAATTGTTTTGATTTCGACACCTAGAGCTCAAGTTATTGTCTCCGCAAGATTAATGCTCATCGACCATCGATCAAAATTGATGGGAAAATATTATCCCTTGGATTAATTTCATCCTTTTCTTCATGAAATTCGACCTTTCTTCATAAAACGCATCCCATGTGCATAGGAAATTAATAGGTTTTAATTTTTGAAATGTAAACTGTAATGTACATTTGGAAAGGAACAAAGAAGAAGAAGCCATGGACTTAATTTAACCACCCTTGGAAATTGGACAATAAAATATAATTTTTAAATGCCAAGTCAACGCTGAGTCATCATGCTGATATGCCAACAGAATATTTCCATGTGTCGCCACTGATATATTTCCACATGTCACCAATGATGAGATGTCGCATGTCTTCATTTGATAAGTCACAAATATGCCATGTGTATCCAATAAGAGTGTGTCATGTGTCTTCAATAAAACTACAGCATGTGTCTCCCTCCATAAGAT
Organism: Picea glauca; assembly: GCA_000966675.3. Classification (NCBI taxonomy): domain Eukaryota; kingdom Viridiplantae; phylum Streptophyta; class Pinopsida; order Pinales; family Pinaceae; genus Picea; species Picea glauca. Next base: position 38,536 of record JZKD02S1137389.1, on the reverse strand, counting down.
GTCATGTGGCACCAATAACACCCTACCACTTGTCATCTCTTCACAGGTTTTGATGTGGAATAATATAATTGGTTAAGAAATTAAATAAAATAATTAAATATAATATAATTTTTAAATTCCAAGTCAAAGATGAATCATCATGTTGATGTGCCAACTAGATATTTCCATGTGTTGTCACTGGTATATTTCCACATGTCACCAATGATGAGATTCCACATGTCTTCATTTGATAAGTCAAAAATATGCCATGTGTGCCAATAATATTGTGCCATGTGTCTTCAATAAAACTACACCATGTGTCTCCCTCCATAAGTTGTCATGCTGCACCAATAATACCCTGCCAATTGCCATCTCTTCACAGGTTTTGATGTGGAATAATATAATTGGTTAAGAAATTAAATAAAGATATATAATATAATATAATTTTTAAATGCAACGATGAGTCATCATGTTGATGTACCAACCAGATATTTCCACGTGTTGCCACTAGTATTTTGCCACATGTCGCCAATGATGGGATGCCACATGTATTCATTTGATAAGTCAAAAATATTACATATGTATCCCATAAGAGTGTTCCATGTGTCTTCAATAAAAATACATCATGTGTCTCCCTCCATAAGCTGTCATGTGGCACCAATAATACCCTGCCACTTGTCATCTCTTCACATGTTTTGATGTGGAATAATATAATTAGTTGAGAAATTAAATAAAATAATAAAAAAAAGAAAGTTTAAAGTATAATGTTGAAAGGGGGAGTGAACGAATGTAGGAAAGAGGGGAATAGTGGGTAGTTAGGTAGGGGATATTTGTAGGGAGAGGGTGAGATTAGGATGACATAGGGTGAGGTAAGGGGAGGGGAGAAATAAGGGGAGTGGAATTTCGGACTCGCATGGGTGAGGAATGCGAGGGGAAGGGGTGAGATGAGTTCAAGAGTTCGAAAAGACTTAGCATTTTCTAAGTATGGAGTGGTGAGGCGGAGGGGTGTTTGTAGGTGTCGGAGTATTAGGGTAGCGAATGAAGGAGTGAGGAATGAGGGGGATATGGGTGACTCTATGAGTTCAACATAAGGTTAAAAATAATATAAGTGTGAGATAAGGGTGAAAAGGGGGAGCAAGGAAGGTGAGAAGGAAGGGTGAGTGAATCTAAGAGGACTTAAAAGTTTTTTAAGTATGGAGATATAAGGAGAAGGTGGAAGATGAGAGGAATGTACACATGTTCTTGTTCCTAATAATGTGCACACATTTTAGGAACATGCATGAGCTTTAGGTACATGAATGCGCTTTAGGAATGCGTGTGCATTCTTAAAGTGCGTGCGTGTTATTTTCATTTCAAATTTTTTTTTCGGGCTGGAGTGACATTTCTAGTATATGGGTTTACTGAGTTGGTTGCCTCATATTTGGTTCAAGATGACAAACCTAGTGGTTTGTTCCACAAATACATAAAGATATCCATTTTTATGAATACTTCTATATATTACATTATTTTTCTATAGGCTACACAAATCCATTGTTGATGAAAACACATATAGCTATATTCAAAATATCTAGTTTTTTTTTTTTTTTAATTAATATTGTTCACTATGTTTAATCTATTTTTGTACTGACCTATATCAAATTCCTAAAATACATACATGTTTTATTTCTGCTGTAACTTTTGGTTAGCTTAACCATTTTTCAAAAGAGTTATAAGTCACACTAGAAGAGACCAATATCTACAATCTAAAAAGAAATTTTATTTTTTTTTGATAATGTAAAGACCTTGGTAACCTTGGTAGCCTGCACGGACTAAAGGTGTTGTAATTTGAAGGACATATTGGCTTCCATAATTTAATAAAATATCTAAAATTAATATTATAAATTTTGAAAAAATACACGACACTAGAAGAACAAGTTCTCTACAACTATACAAATTTTTGGATGGAAATTCCATGTTTTTACTAGACATATACCTTATATTTTCACATAGTTTTTCACAATTTCTATAAATAAAAGTTGTATATTCATAAAGTTAATTCAATTTCCTAAATTTCATCTTTTTACAACATATTCAAATTCATTGTAAAAGTACCTTGAATAATCCCTCCAATTTAACATATTGTTGTTTTTCCATGTTTATATTGCCACTAACATGTCATGAGAGACCATCATTAACTTGCACTCACCCTTGAGTTGATTCTTGACTAATCTTGAAAGTGAACATTAAGTTGCATTGAAGAGGGTATTCAAGTATTTGCGAGATACTTATGAATATTCCATTTAGTATCATATTGTTGTTTAAAAGGACCCACACTCACTCGATATATAGAGCTATGCGGATTTTAATTGGAAAAGAGATATATATATATATAAGGAAATCTATGAGAAGATATGCCTTTTGACTGTTTGATGGAGCAGTAAATTAAATAATGTGGTGATACATTTGATTAAAAACCTTAATTGTATTTAACAACTTGAATTGATATATATATATATATATATA
>JZKD02S1137389.1:440-21215 GCA_000966675.3 Picea glauca | reverse complement strand
CATGCATGAGGCCTCCTATCCTCATGGGGGATGACTCTCCATTCAAGGTCATCAGAAAAGGGAGAGTGGAACTAGATCATGGAAGCTTTGAGAATGCCCTGCATGTTCCTCAACTTTTCATGAATCTACTCTTAGTGTATCAAATTACACACTCAGGCTTAGGAAAAAAAGGTGGAGTTCACATCAGACTCCATGTCCATATTCCACATGCAAGACAACTCCAAGATTGTTGTTGGGGAGGTAAATCATAAATCTTGGTTATACAGTTTCACTAAGTTCATTGAACTCAATTCCTTTGTATTACTTACGCATTTTGATGACAATAGTAAATTATGGCATGAGAGTTTGGTCACCTGAACTTCAAGTACATGCAACAACTTAGAAAGAAGGGGATGGTCACTGGGTTACCTGATATCCACTTTTTTGAAGGGGTTTGTGAAGGATGTGTCCTTGGCAAGAATTCTCAAGAGAAGTTCGAGAAGGGGAAGGCTCACAAGGCCTCCTCTCCATTGGATCAGATTCGCATTGATCTCATGGGTCCATTCCCACATCCATCCATCAGCAAGGTAAGGTACATTCTTACATTTTTGGATGATTACTCATGTTATACTTGGGTATTTTTATCAGACAGAAGTATGAGGTCTTTGAGAATCTCAAAGAGTTAAAAGAACTTGTTGAGACTCAATCAAGGAGAAATATGAAATCCCTCCATACAGATAATGGGGGGGAGTATGTAAACAAAGATGTTCAAAATATTTGTCTTGAGGTCAAGATAAAATTGTAGAGTACTTTACCATATACTCCAAAGTAGAATGGAGTTGTTGAGCAGGAAAACGGATCTCTCAAGGAGATGGCTAGTTGCATGCTACATGAAAAGGAACTTCCTCCCAAGATTTGGGTTGAGGCACTTAACTGTGGCAATCACATTCAAAATAGATCTCCTCAAAGATCTATTAAGGAAAAGACTCATTTCAAGGATTGGAGCGGAAATAATCCGAAAGTCACCCACTTCTGTATATTTGGATCACGTGCATGGGCCCACATTTCCTCTGAGAAAAGGAAAGCATTAGATCCACAAAGCCACCCATGCATCTTTGTCGGTTATCCCAATGGTGTGAAAGGATACATATTACTTGATCCCTCTACGGACCATCTCATCATTGGGCATAATGTCAAATTTGAGGAAAGTTCCTCGCTTGTTCCACATGAGCCACATGTAGAGGATTTTGTACTTCCACCAGTTGCGGATGATGAGTCCACACATTCAAATCACACCACAGATCTGAATTCCAATACAGAGTCGAAGGATTTAGAGGATACAGATGCACATTTAGATCATTCATATGCAGAGTCAGTACATGCAGATGAGGATCTAGAGTAGATTCCCAAGTGGGCACAATCTACAGTTGATGATGTAGAAGACCTTGTTGGGGATCCAACGGATTCGAAGAGGACCATATCTCAGTTTGAGGATTCTCCTCATGTACTCACTACCATTGAACACACAATGCCTTTGCACTATTATATGGTTTAGTATTCAAACCTGTAGACCTACAGAGAGGCTGCAAGGAACCCCTTCTGGGAAGTAGCCATGTAGGAGGAGTACAAATCTCTCCTCGAGAACTAGCCTTGTGATCTGGTTATGATTCCTTCGTAAATGAATATTGTCAGATCCAAATGGTTCTACAAGACCAAAAGGGAAACACATGGACAGGTGAGTAGACACGAGGAAAGATTGGTTGCCAAGGGATTTCAATAGATCCAAAGGGTCGACTATGATGGGACATTTGATCTAGTAGCAAAGTTGGATTCCATCAAGTTGACCCTTGCCATTGGAGCAACTAGGGGATGGGAGGTACATTAGATGGACGTGAAGAATGATTTTCTTCATGGGGATCTCTCAAAGGATATTTATATGGAGCATTCACATGGATTCATACATAATTCATCTTTAGTATGCCAACTCAAAAAGTCACTCTATGGCCTCAAGAAGTCTCCTAGAGCATGGTACACAAATATGGACTCCTACTTTCTCTCCAAGAATTTTTTAAAATGAAAATATGATCCCAATGTCTACATGTTGAGGACCATTGACTCACTTCTAATCCTAGTCCTGTATGTATATTATATTTTGATCATAAAAAACTCAGTTTCAATGATTTTTTGGTCAAGGGAATTCTTCATGACAGGTTTTTGATGAAGGACATGGGTCCACTTCGTTTATTTCTTGGTCTCGAGATCAACTAGGACGCTTCATGCATCAAGTTGTCTTAGGCTAAGTATGCTTGGGATCTCATGGAGAGATTCCACATCATAGACTGTAAGTCTTCACCTACACCATTCTTGTTTGGGATTAGACTTGAGGATGATCGAGATACACCAATGGTGGAAAACACCTTGTATCGACACCTTGTGTGGAGCCTTTTGTATCTCACCCACACCCAACCAGATCTATCATATGCAGTAGGAGTAGTATCCAGGTACATGCAAGAGTCACATGAGTTAAATTGGAAGGCTTCCAAGCGCATCCTCAGATACTTTCAGGGAACCATCAGTTATGGGATCCATTATGCAGCACGTTTCAAGTTGGATCTCATAGGATTCACCGATTCTAACTGGGTTGGAAATGGTACCGATCGCAAGTCCACCTTCGGGTACATGTTGAGTTTGGGATCCGACCCAATCTGTTGGTCAAGCAAAACCTAGTCATCTATTTCTCTATCTTCGGCAAAGACTAAGTACATGGGAGCAGTCAACATTAGCATTTAGACATTGTGGCTACAAACATTCCTCACCGATCTCGACATTCAGTTCCACTATCTGATTGTGATCTGGTGTGACAACCAAAGTACACTCAAATTTCGTCGAGATCCAATGCATAGACAGTGGACAAACAATATCGAGATCCATATGCATTTTATCAGGGAGTTGGTTCATGATAGGGTCATCGATTTGTAGTACTTCCCTTCCGCCGAGCAAACTCTCGACATCTTCACCAAGAATTTTACTAAGAAAAAATCCATAGTTTGTGTGATCGTCTTGGAGTGAAGGACATAATTTCCTAGCAACTGTATTTCTCTTCTTTTGATACAATATATTTTGAGGGGGGGGGTTCCCATGAGGTTTTCCTTCTTTCCTCACTTTATTTCATTGTTCATTGGTTTCATTGTTTATGGGTACCTAACATTCCCTCAATTATTGGGACCAATTCATTATGTATACTCCCTAGTAGTGTTCAAGGGGGGTGTTGGAGATATTAAACACACCTAGGATTTTCCTTTCATTTTATTTTACTGAGTTTATTTGGCTATGTTGAGGGTCCCTTATTCTGACATATTCTCTCCCCATTGAGTATATTCTCCCCTCATTGAGGATATTCTTCCCTAGACAAGGGTGTCAGATACCCTCTAGTCAATCCTTAGTTACCTTTCAGTTAGACTACTTGAGTGAATTTTTGCATGCTAACTTCGGGATCATCACCATTAAAGTTCATTCCACATGTGCGGGTGATCTCCTTCTCATTTCACTCTAGTTTAGCTAGTTAACTAACGATTGCATTGCGAGTTAACTAGGACTAGGTGGCAGTTGACTCCAGTGACTGCTAGTGTGTGTCACATCTCTCTAGAACACTCCTAATTCACATTATCTTGGCTGCTATGGCGAGTTAGTTGTGTCATACATAGTATATCACTTGTATTGTAAAAATATCTTACTTTGAAAGTACAAATTCTTTCATTATTTTCTCCCACTTTTGTCTTCTCTCTTCATCCACCATTGAAAGATGTGTATGTTTCATTGTTAGCTAGATATTCTGTGCATCTATGTTAGAAACTCTACTCATATTTTCACACAATCTCATTCGTTGCCTCTGCAACAACACCATATTTTGTCTTGGTAGTGGAATTTGTTGGAACATATTATTTGCGCAATCTCAAAGAGATAGTTGTTGATCCAAGACTCATGAAGTATCTTGAAGTAGACACTCCACTCTCCTTATCCCCATTAAACAATCCATTATCCTTATTCCCATCAAAGTTTGAATCCGAATGTTCAACTAGTATGAATTCTTCCACCTTAGAGTATTTGAGCCCAAAATCTTAAGTTCACTTCAAAGTTTGAATATGAATTTCCAACTGGTATGAAGTCTTCCACCTTAGAACTCTCTCTTTTCCACACACCAATGTCTTTCACAAGGTTTTCGCATGAACCTGAAAATAATTCCAAATACAAATGAAATATTCGGTTTGTTAGTAGTAAGGTAGATAAGACTCCCAAAACGTTGTCTATATTTAGTTTCATACTCAAATTCATTCCCTTATTTTGATGTTAGATTTAAATTTTGTTACATTGGAGTAGAGAGAGGATTACAATCAATAATGTAAAAGAATTTCAATAATTCTCCAATGTACTTCTTTTTCTTTTGGGAGATGAATACATGCTTTGGATTTTAAATTTTTTTATTATATATGTTGGCCCTTGACCAAGTTTTGGGATATTCTTGTCATGTTGACCTATTTTGGGACTTCGACAGCCTGTCGAAGGAGGAGCGGAAGACGAAGCGGAGATCACGGGATCTCGGCCCCTTTTTTGATCCCTTTTGGGATTATGTAATGGGATTGGGACATTGGCCCATGGGTTTACCCATGTTTAGGCCTATTTTGTATATAAATATATGCTTAGGCTAGATAGAAGTTGTGGTGCATCTATGTGATATGAATGTATGCTAAGTGCAAGTAGAGCCTGTAAGATATTTGTGCATGACTGTAGGATACTTGCAAAGTTAAGTGCAGGTCCTTGTAGTGGATTGTGGCTTAGTGTTGTAACGCAAGGAAGAAGGATCTAGCGAGATGCGCAAATGTTCTTTCCTATGCAGAGTAAGGGTTTTGAGGCTCTGTGCTTGTAACCGATTGAATGAAGACAATAAAGAATAAGAGTTGGTGGACGTAGCCCCAGGGTGGGGGTGAACCACGTAAATACTATGTTATGATGCTTTATGCTTTGTCTTGATGTGTTCACGTGTTATTTTCTAAGTGCTTTGATGTATTTAGATAGCTCTATTTATGATTTGTGCTTATTATATGTGAGAATGTTAGATCTGATCTATATAGTCATGCTTAGTGCTTGATCTACTCGATCTGATCTATTTATCGATGCTAAGTGCTTAAATACATTAGATTAGTGTGGATGTTACGAAGCCCTGTTTTATCAGCGAATTGGATATTGATTTCATATTGAGGAACTGACGGTGCTAAGTGCGTTATTAAGTAGTATAATCATAGATCTGTGTCCCAGCTAAGGTTGCAGACACCTGAGTCTTGCAACCACCCCTACCTTTAACTCGGGTGAGACTTCATCTACTTCACAGGTGTTGTCGAAAGGGCCGATAGTTAGGGCTTTATTGGTGTGTTGTTGTAGCCTTCAACCCTGGGTCTACCCCTATGCCAACAAATGGTTTCGTTTCTAGGACCTGAAACTGTGATTGCTAGGAACTGAGAAAGTAGAATCTTTGTGAAAATATTCGACCTGAGATTGTGAAAGCTTTATGCATAGATATATGCCTTAGTGCATAGTATCCTACTTGATTTATAAAGCTCTGTGCTAAAGAAAGAAGCCCGATCTGAAGAAAGGAGGTCAGATCTGAAGGAAAGAAGCAAGATCTGAAAGCTTTGTGCTCTAAGAAAGGTAAAAGTGAGAATTTATGATTAAAAGAGGTAAGATCTGCAAGCCATATGCTCTGATAAAGGTAAGAATAGTGAAGAGTTTTAGATCTTGAAGCTTGCTACTCTCTAGAAGGGAAATTTTTGTTTCTAAAGTATGGATCTAGGTATGTTTGATAGGTTCCTTCCTAGCTTGAAAACTAGGGCACTAATAGATGAAAGAAGGCTTGATATGAGTAGATATGATAAGAATAGTGAAAGATATGTTATACCTATGCATAGAAAGAATGTTTGGACTAACAAATGGATGTAGGATCATAGAAAGAATTTTTTGCAGGTTAGCTACCATGATCCTAGTGTGCAGTGCAGGAGAAGTTGGGGATCATTTAAAAGAAAGAGAGGATTAACCCTTTGTTATAGTTGCAGAAGACTTGGACATGTTGCTAAGGAATGCCCTGGGAAAAAACCTAGGTGTCTTTGTTGTAAATCTATGGACCATGAAGTATTGGATTGCCCTAGAATGATTGTTAAGATGGAAGAAATGAATCTGAATAAAGAAAACCTTAAGGCAGATCCAGGAAGGGAAGAACCCCAACAAGAATCAGAGAAAGTATTGTTACAGATAAACGAAACCCTGAATGACCATCGACATGTCATATTATTAGAGATCTTCAAGGAAAAAGAATGCATTGAAGTAAGAATATGAGACTTCGACATTGACTGTATTCTGGATGAAGAAACACAGGTGAATATCATGACAGAAAGAACTTGGGAATCCATAGGGAAGCCTGTTATGATCCCTTCATTAGGAGGAATAGGACTATTCTGAGGAAAGATGATAAACCTATGTGGGAAGCTCGCTCGCATACCTATGAATGCTAATGGAACTTCGACGGAAGAATATTTTGAGATTATTAAATTTATTGAACACAGTGCCCCATTTACCATGTTACTAGGAAAACCTTGGATTGATAGGAATCAAGCCAAATGAAAATAAGAAGAAGAAGTTTTGGAACAGAAGAAACAAGAGTTAAAATATTTCATGACCAGATGGATCGCACACTTGATTGCAGAACAGGAGAGCAAATCGAAGCTATTTAACACTAGCAACCCATATGTTGAAGCTGCAAGAGTAGTAGAATACCCACAAAAGACTGAAGTACCTACCCCATACAAAGCCGAAGTATTATCTAAGAATCCTAGGGAAGAATCTCAACATCGCGAAGCGACTATGACCAAAGAAGATAGGAATCAGAATGGAAAAAGAACTATCGAGACGAAGCTCACTAGAAAAAAGGCTAAAAAGTTAAGTAATAAGAGAGCCAAGATTGAAGAGTTGCAGAAGGTTCCAGAGGGAACTTCGCAGACGGAAAAATTGCAAAATTGGAGCTTCGTCGGGATATTAGAACAACGACACATGGCACTTCGCCATGACGAAGCAATATAGTTGTTGGGGACATTATAACCATTCGATCGACGCTCCAAATGGGCAGAAAGGAAATTATGGTTCGTCATCAGACCGTTGGACCGAACAAGAGTTAATGGAGGCTCATACCCGTTGTAAAATGAACCGTTGTCAAGTTCCCTATTTATCTCGCCGCACTGAGAACACTTTTGTCGATTGAGAATTCGAGCCCGTAGACTAAGCCAAGTTTATACAGTAATCATATCACTCTTTCTCTCTATCTCAGTACTATGTCTAAGTTGTTCCCCGAACCCACGATATTTCACCTCGAGTGCGTATGTCAGAATAATTGAGTGCCACAGAGAAAGATGCTCAAGAATTTTTTATCGACCTAGTGACTGAAAGTGTCATGTTGGAGAGAGGATTCTCCACGGGTGTACAAGCATCATCCACGAGAGGATTGCCAGCATCTTCATCCACTTCTCGGGTCGGACCATCCTGGTCAGCCGATGAAAAGTGAACCAAGCACAGAGACGATCTCGTGAATGCTAAGTTGATCCCGAGAATTTTACCCCCCTATATACCACCTCTAAGAGGCGCAATCAATCGAGACAGTGTGCCCATGGAATTTGAGAATGCTTTGGTCACTGCGTACCTCCCAAAAGGGATACACATAGTTTGCGCAGATCAAGAAAAGATTACAGCGTTGAAGTTTAGCGACTTCAACCTCAGTGATAGGAAGGTCTACAAGATGCTCGCCCCACATAAGTACCTGACCAGAAAAAAGGGAAAGAATTCAAAGATAATTCCCCAGTCATGGACTATGAACCTCATGCAGTCCACACTGCTCAATGTCATGAAGATTCCTCACTTCGGATGACACTGAGAAGTGAATGCATGTGTCAAGCTGCTGTTGTCCTGTTACCATGGCAGATACTTGTGGTTAAACCGCCATATACAGTGGATCCGAAATTGATAAATCGGATCATCGGGCTTAGCATGCAACGACCCAACGCACAGGATTTATATCCAAGAAAATCTATGGACCGCGCTCTCGCACAAAGCATCAAGGACACTTATGGAGATGTCGAGAAGGGAATGCAAGGCTACAAGGTAGCTTCTATCCAGAGCAGCGTAGTGTTTCTTTCCTGTCAGTTGACAGCAGGAAAGTTAGTCTGCAAGAACTGACCCACCCAAGTGACTGGTTTTGTAGTCGACCTCGCAGGAAAGTGCGCGGAGGGCCTGCAAATGAATTGGGAAAAGTACCTTGTGAACCAGTCGGAACTGGACTGTAGGGAAGCGCAAGATCAAGGGTATGAGTTCCACTTTAGCTGGCTTCTAATACTGGTCACTTTCATCGCATGGGAGATGTCAGAAGGTGCGACCTTCCTGGACATCGATCCCTTTGAACCTTTGGTCGCAAATTTTAGTACACTGTGGTATTCCAATGACATTAACAAGCAATGGCAGTCAAATGTCGTATTCCACACATATTACAACTAGCTGAAGACAACCATCCAGTCCAAGCCTCGCATCATGTCGAATACTCTCCACAGGTTTGAACCTTTAATGAAATTCAGCGTAGATCGCCATTTTATTTATATTATAGCGCGCGTTGACTAGCACAAACAACAAATTCAGTCTTACTACAAGCTGACAGAGGAAGACTTAGAAGAGATTACTAAAGACTAGTCGACGGACCTCCTCATTCCAGTAGATCCTGCGGATATGTCCGACATTGACAGCCCAGAAGAAGCTCATGATACACCTGGACCCAGCAAGACAAAGAAAAATGAAGAAGCCCAAGATGTAAGTAGTACCTCGGGGAAGACTACTTCCATCTCACCTGTGCAAGGAGGATATGGTAGAGAGATAGATGGTGCAAAAGTTGAACAAAAGAAAGGCGAGGTTACACCAACTAGAGATGAGGAGGATCCCTCGAATAAAAGGAAGGTTTCCCCCCCCGAAGCCTTTTTATCGGAAGAAATCGAAAGCCTCTATGACCAAGATGCAGACTACCCTTACCTCAGATAACTTCGATTTCATCGTAGCAGCCCTGAACGATGCTTCGATGGAGATAGAAGAGAAGTAAGAGGCTCAACAAGAGGAGATATACAATTGAATTAAGGTTGAACTTCAAGGGGTGCAACAGGCACTACAGTCCAGCCACGCACTTTCCACTGCACCTCTGCCATTGGAAACACAAGAATTGGGAGATGATTCAGCTCAACTCCACCGAATTGTTGATTCAATTGAAGCTCTCCTTCGACGAGCACAGGAGGAAACAGTGCAAGCCACCCAGGCTTTAGTACAAGTACAAGAAGACCTTATAGAGAAACACAGTGTTGCAGAACGGGAAAAGCTTTATCTCCAAGCAAAGTGGGATGAAGAAAGAGCATAGCTGCAACAAAGCAAGGAACAGTTGCTCGTGGAACAACTCGAAGTAAAGGAAAGGGTCAACAGAGCACTTTTCTCTATGACAATTATTGAATTAAATACCAAAGAGGGAGTCCCACAGTAGGTGGCGCAACTTGAAGAAGTGATTAAGAAACTACAACAACGCATAACATATTTGGAGCTATGCGCAGTGCCTGAGATCCCACAAGATGTAAGAGATCAAAGGGAAGCAACCGCCAGGAGCACAGTTGAGAGACTGAAAGCTCTTGCCCTGGAGTGCAAGAATATGAGTAATCGTAGTGACCAAACATATGAGAAGCTCGCTGAGAATCCAGAATTGCAGGAACTGGAGTCGCAGCTCCAGGAAGCGAAGCAACACGTAGACACACTACAGACGCAGATGAAGGCCCTATCAGTTGTAGACAGAATGAAGAGATCTCAAGAGCAACGCACTGCCCAACAGCAGATCCATACGATCCAGAGAAAATTTATGGAAATAACTCAACGGCTCCAACCTGTGCAAGATAAGGCATGCCAATTGTTCATAGAGGTTGAAAGCCGAGGAGAAGAGATAGAACAGGTTGTCACTACAACAGAACAATGCCTAGAAGGGCCAGTGAATGACGCAGTAATCCAGGAGTTCATCGAGCAAGAATTCGTAGCAAAGCAGCAGGTTGAAGTAGCTTAAGCCAAAATCGAGGCGTTTGAAGCAGAACTCATCAGACCAGAGTGACTCGGGACAAGTCACAGGTGAGTGTTGGGGGCCTGTTGGCCCTTGACCAAGTTTTGGGAGATTATTGGTCATGTTGACCTATTTTGGGACTTCGAAATCCGGTGGAGTGGAAGACGAAGCGGAGATCACGGGATCTCAGACCCTTTTTTTATCCTTTTTGGGATTATGTAACGGGATTGGGACATCGACCCGTGGGTTTACCCATGTTTAGGCCTATTTTGTATATAAATAGATGCTTAGGATAGATAGAAGTAGTGGTGCATCTATGTGATGTGAATGTATGCTAAGTGCAAGTAGAGCCTGTAAGAGCTTTGTGCATGACTGTAGAAGACTTGCAGAGTTAAGTGTAGGTCCTTGTAGTGGATTGTGGAAGGCTTAGTGCTACAACGCAAGGAAGAAGGATCTAGCGAGCTGTGCATATCTTTTGTCCTGTGCGGAGTAAGGGTTTTGAGGCTCTGTGCTTGTAACCGATTGACTAAAGACAATAAATAAGAAGAGTTGGTGGATGTAGCCCAGGGTGGGGGTGAACCACATAAATACTGTGTTATGATGATTTGTTCTTTGTCTTGATCTGTTCACATGTTATTTGCTAAGTGCTTTGATGTATTTAGATAGCTCTATTTATGCTTTGTGCTTATTATATGTGAGAATGTTAGATCTGATCTATATAGCCATTCTTAGTGCTTGATCTGCTCAATCTGATCTATTTACTGATGCTAAGTGCATAAATACATTAGATTAGTGTGGATGCTGCGAAGCCCTGTTTTATTAGTGAAGTGGATATTGATTGCATATTGAGGAACTGGCGGTGCTAACTGATTTATTAAATAGTATAATCACATATTTGTGTCCCAGCTAAGGTTGTAGACACCTTAGTCTTGCAACCACCCCTGTCTCTACCTCGGGTGACACTTCATCTGCTTCGTAGGTGTTTCCGAAAGGGTCGGTAGTTAGGGATTTGTTGGTGTGTTGTTGTAGTGTTGAACCCTGGGTCTACCCCTGTGCCAACAATATATTATTTCATAATTCAAATACATGACTCTATAGAAAGGGTTATTTCTTTCTTATTATAATAGAGTTTCCAAATATAAAACAATACCTTAGTAACTTGAGTAATCTTTATTTGTTGGAATAAATTTTGTAAATATCTTTTTTATAAAAACATTTTATAATAAAGAACCCAAAACATGAACACACATTTACAAAGGAAATTTGAATATTGTCTAAATGAGAAGCAATGATGAAATTCAATGGTTATGTGATGGAAATTTTAACAATGAAATATGATCAAACTATGAAAACTAATACAATCAAATTTCACCAACTTGCCATTCAATATAAGGAAAGAAGTAGATACATTTTATGAAAAAATAAGTCTTTACCCACTCTTACTTTCTCACGGGATTTATATGCTTGCCCGGCTAGGATACTTTGACTTAGTCATTTTTCAGGGCTTCAAAAAGAAAATGACAAACCCATCCAATAAGACTTTTACCCTAGTATATCAAATCTCTAACCCTAAATTATTCATTCACTAACTTTAAATCTCTAACCCTAGATTATTGATTCACTAAAGTATTATGTTGTTTTTAAGTCAATTCAGTGACTGCTAAATCCTCAAATCCATCATCATTAACCATGTAATCCATAAACATCCTATTTCATTAATCGCTTGATCTTAATCCATTATTTATTTTTTTAATTTCAACATGGAATGTTTAAGAGTAAAGTGTTAAAATATTGAGTAAAAGGATCTTGTATAAGTTTTCAATTGTAATTTGAAAATTCAAGAATCCTTGTTGGCCCTTGACCAAGTTTAAGAGTACTTGGTCATACTTGACCACTTTTGGGACTACGACAACTTGCCAAGAAAGGAGCGCAACACGAAGCAGAAAATAAGGAAGCAATACCTATTTTGGGGTCCATTTTAGGGTTTTGGGTTGATGTAATGGGAAAGGGATGTCGGCTCGTGGGTTTACCCATATTTAGGCCCATTTTGTAATCTATAAATAGGTAATGTAGATAGTAAGATAAGGAGGAGATAGTAATGTAGTGCATTTATGTGATGTATGAATGAAATCTTAGTGCTAGTAATTGGATCTATGTGATCGGATGTATCTTAGAGTGCTCTGTGTAGGAGATCGGAAAGCTAAGTGCAGGTTGTTATAGTCTGATGCTGAAGAGCAAGGAAGAAGGATCTAGCGAGCTGCACAGATCTTTTGTCTTGTGCAAAGTAAGGGTCATTAGAGCTCTGTGATTTAACTGCTAGACCAAGATAATTCAAAGAAGACTTTGTGGACATAGCCCCAGGGTGGGGTTGAACCACGATAACTGTGTGTATAATGTTTTATGCTTCGCTCTTATTCATGTATCTCTTTCTTGGCTAAGTGCTTGATGCGATTAAGTAGATACAGTTATGCTTTGTGTTGTTGATGAATGAATGAAAATTAGATCTGATATGTGAGATGCTTAGTGTTTGATTTGTTGAATCTAACCTACATTCTTGTGGATAAGTACTGAATCATTCTTAGTATAAGTATTTACTGCGATTCTATATTAATGAATGTATGTTAAGGAATAACTAATGTTAAGTGCACTGTAAGAAAGATAATCATAGATCTGTGTCCCAGCTAAGGTTGCAGGCACCCGAGTCTTGCAATCACCCCTGCCTCTACCTCGGGTGAGACTTCATCTGCTTCATAGGTGTTGCTGAAAGGGTCGGTAGTTAGGGATTTGTTGGTGCACTCTTGAGCGTTGAACCCTGGGTCTACCCCTGTGCCAACAAATGGTTCTGTTGTCAGGACTGGAACTATGATTTCTAGGAATTGAAGAGGAAGAAGCTTTGCGTGAAATAAGTTATGTGCGTAGATCTTTTTCTCTAGTGCGCAGTGTTATGTTTGACTTGTGAATCTTTTTGTCAAGAAAAGAGGTCAGATATGAAGAAAGAGAGGTCAGATCTGAAGAAATTAGTCATATCTGTGAAGAAAAAGGTAAGATCTGTAAGCTCTATGCCTTGATAAAGGTAATAATAGTTAAAAGTCTTAGATTTGGAATCTTTGTGCTCTGCAGAAGTAAGATAAGTGAAATTTTTTGTTTCTAAAGCATGAATCTAGGTATGTTTGATAGATTCTGTCCTAGCTTCAAAACTAGGGCATTAATAGATGAAAGAAAGTTTGATATGAATAGATCTGATAAATATAGTGATAGATATGTTATACCTATGCATCGAAAGAATGTTTGACTAAAAAGTGGATGCAGGATCCTAGAAAAAGTTTTTTGCAGGCTAGTCACCATGATCTTGGTGTGCAGTACAGAAGGAGTTGGGGAACATCTAAACGGACGAGAGGATTAACCCTATGTTATAGTTGCAGACGACCAGGACATATTTCTAAAGAATGCCCTGGGAGAAGACCTATTTGCCTCTATTGTAAGGCTATGGACCATGAAGTATTGGATTTCCCTAGAATGATTGCTAGGCTTGAGAAGCTGAATATGGAACAAGCAAACCCTGAGGGAGATCAAGAGACCAAGATTATAGTAGAAACCCAGAAAGAATCAGAAAAGATATTGCTACAGATGAAAGATACCTTGAATGACCACCGACATGTTAGGCTATCAGAGATATTCAAAGAAAAGGAGCAAATCAAAGCAAGAATAGGGGACTTTGACATTGAATATACTCTTGATGAAGAAGCGCAAGTGAACATTATGCCAGAAAGAACTTGGGAAGCTATAGGAAAGCCTGCCATGATCCCTTCCCTAGGAGGAACAATTTTCCTCAGAGGAAAGCTAGTAAACCTATGTGGAAGGCTCACCTAGATACCTATGATTGTCAATGGAAAACTTTGAGATCATTAAATTTTTTGAAGACATCGCCCCGTTTACCATGCTCATAGGAAAACCCTGGATTGATAGAGAACATGCCAGACGAAGAGAAGAAGCAAGAGTTAAAAGACTTTATGACTAGAAGGATTGTGCACTTGATTGAAGAACAGAAGAGCAGATCGCAGATATTTAATATTAGTAACTCTGATGTCGAAGCTAAGAGAACACTTGAGGATCCACAAAATATCGAGTTACCTATTTTTCATATAGAAGAAGTATTATCAAGGAACCCTAAGAAATATTTTCCATAGCGCGAAGTAACTAAGACCACAGAAGATAAACATCATAATGGTAAATGCATTACTGAGACGAAACTCACTGGGAAGAAGGATAGGAAGTTAAGAAAGAAAAGGGCTAATACTGTAAGGTTACAAGAGGTTCTAGAGGACACTTTGCAGCAAGAAGAATTGCAGAATTGGAGCTTCGCCGAGATATCAGAACAACGACATAGAGTACTTCGCCATGACGAAGCAATATATCCATTGGAACCAATATACCCATTCAACCGCCGCTCCAAATGGATCGAAAAGAATTTATGGGTTACCACTAGACCGTTGGATAGCACCAGAACGGATAGAATAGAGTTAATGAAGGCCCCATGTTCGTTGCAAGCAGACTGTTGCTGAGATTGCCTACTTAACCTGTTGCGCCACGCACCGAGAATACTTTTTGCTAACTGAGAATCTGAGCACGAACCCTGAGATCATTGCCTTACTATTCACTGTCGTCTCTGAATTCCTTTTGCACCCGAGCCAACTGACCCAAGTTTGTATGTAGAACGAGATCAGCGTTGCTGAGAAAATTGTTGAAGAAGTTCTAATTGATTTAATGGCTGAGAGATTCGTGTCAGAACGCGGAATGTCTACAAGTGTACAGGCATCGTCCTCGAGCGTATTGTCAACTTCCCCCTCCACTGCTTAAGTAGGACCATCTTGAATGCCTTCGAAAAGACGATCTAAGCTCGAAAACGATTTCGCCACTGTGAAGATGATCCCAAGCATCTTGCCTAAATATATCCCACTAATAAGCGGACCAGTGAATCGAGACTCTGTACCCAAAGACTTCGACTATGCTGTAGTCACTGCATACCTCCAGAAAGGGGTGTGCGTAGTTCATCCTAACCAGGAGAAGCTCACCACGTTAAAATTCAGTGATTTTAACCTTGGAGATCGCAAGGTATACAGTATGCTAGCCCCACACAAGCATTTGACTATTACAAAAGGAAAGAACCCCAATATTGTACCGCAACAATGGACCCATAACCTTGCGCGGTCAACCCTCCTCAACGTAATGAAGATTCCACATTTCGGGAGGCATCAGGAAGTAAATGCATGTGTTCGATTGTTGTTGTCCTGCTACCACGGAGGATACCTATGGTTGGACCGGCGCATCACCATGGATCTGATTCTGATCAATTGGATCATTGGCCTAAGCATGCAGGGCCCTGACCCATAGGACTTTTACCCTGGAAAGACCGCAGATCGTGCTCTCGCTCAGCGAATAAAAGACACATATGGCGATCTGGAGAAAGGCACGCGGGGTTACAAGGTAGCCTCCATTGAGAATGCAACAATACGCTTTGGTTGCCAGCTGATCGCAGGAAAGTTAGTCCGAAAGGGAGATGAACTTGAACAGGGTGTCATCACTGCAGAATAATGCCTAGAAGGACCGCTCAATGACAAAGTAATCCAAGAATTTACTAAACAAGAGGTTGTCGCACTGCAGCAGGTCAAATTCACTCAAGCCAAGCTCGAGGCATTCGAAGCGGAATTGGTCAGACCTGAGTGACTTGGGACGAGTCACAGGTGAGTGTTGGGGGCCTACATGTTGGCCCTTAACCAAGTTTAAGAGTACTTGGTCATACTTGACCACTTTTGGGACTGCAACAACTTGACAAGAAATGAGTGCAACGCAAAGCAGAAAATAAGAAAGCAAGACCTATTTTGGGGTCCATTTTAGGGTTTTGGGTTGATGTAACGGGAAAGGGATGTTGACCTGTGGGTTTACCCACGTTTAGGCCCATTTTGTAATCTATAAATAGGCAATGTAGATAGTAAGATAAGGAGGAGATAGTAATGTAGTACATCTATGTGATGTATGAATGAAATCTTAGTGCTAGTAATTGGATCTGTGTGATCGAATGTATCTTAGAGTGCTCTGTGTAGAAGATCGAAGAGCTAAGTGCAAGTTGTAATAGTCTAATGCTGAAGAGAAAGGAAGAAGGATCTAGTGAGTTGCGCAAATCTTCTGTCCTGTGCAAAGTAAGGGTCATTAGAGCTCTGTGTTGTAACTGTTGGACCAAGATAATTCAAAGAAGACTTTGTGGATGTAGCCCCAGGGTGGGGGTGAACCACGGTAACTGTGTGTATAATGTTTTATGCTTCACTCTTATGCATGTATCTCTTTCTTGGCTAAGTGTTTGATGTGATTAAGTAGATCTAGTTATGCTCTATGTTGTTGATGAATGAATGAACATTAGATCTGATATGTGAGATGCTTAGTGCTTGATCTGTTGAATCTAACCTATATTCATGTGGATAAGTACTGAATCATTCTTAGTATAAGTATTTACTGCGATTCTTTGTGCCTTCTGCGAAGTATATTAATGAATGTATGTTAAGGAATAATTGATGCTAAGTGCACTGTAAGAAAGATAATCACAGATATGTGTCCCAACTAAGGTTGCAGACACCTGAGTCTTGCAACCACCCCTGCCTCTACCTCAGGTGAGACTTCATCTGCTTCGCAGGTGTTGTCGAAAGGGTCGGTAGTTAGGGCTTTGTTTGTGCGCTCTTGAGCATTGAACCCTGGGTCTGCCCCTATGCCAACAATCCCAAATTACCAAACTAGGACTTTCCCTAACATGAATCCAAAAAGATCATAGTTTTGATTTTTTACTCCAAAATAAATTTATAATGGAAGAAAAATTATGTACTAATCAATTCCAAGTCACACTTCTCCATTTTGGGAGACTTTTTGGGAGTAAGTTAATCTTGAAGCAAACAAACTCTTTTTTCAACCACATATCTGATAAGAATTAGACAAAAATTTGAGGCATGAGCATAGTTCTATCATGATTTAAGATTTGTATGGAAATAATTCCCTTTGGGGTTTTCCCAACTTTGAATTGACTCATATGAATTATAGTGTTTTGTATCACTAGATTCTGACCAGTGAAAGGAAATTTGTTACAAGAGTAAATGGACCTGACCTTTAATCCTCAAAATGTTTCACTGGAGAAGATGATGAAAAATTTCTTTAACTTTCTCCGTAGAGTACCATTTAACCCTATTGAAAGTTTTCTTATAAACCAATTTTGCATAATTCTTTCTTTCCCCATATATTTATTGTATGCAAAACCATATCCTTCTGCTCTTCTTAAATTTATAATACTAAATTTTTTAAAATAGATGATATTTACTTCTTCTTTTTTCTCATCTATATCCACAACTATATGTGCATGTACTTAAACTGAGTTCAAATATTTTAAACATTTTTAAGTTGATAGGCGTACACCTATTGGAAATGGACAGATTTAATGGGCTTTTAATCACAAATGGGTTTTTAATGGACATGATTTCATATGCTCTGAATATTCTTGGTATCACAATCAATAAAGAGTTATGATTTCAACCATTAACTTCCTTTCATGAAAAAATGATGATTAGAGTGACAAAGGTTGATCAAATTATTAATTTCCACTTTAATAATTGTTCTTGGGTTACTGCGCTAATGAGCGTTTAATGTTTTTTTTAGTGAGTCTATTTTTTAGGTTTTTTTATTGTGTTTCTTACACTTGTTGGTGGGATGGGTGAGACAATTTTTCTTCCACTTCTTTACTTCCCACAAATGTCGACGTTGTGATAGCATTTTATTTGCAGAGAAGAACAACATGCGCTTCTTTATCGGCCATGAACGTCGACCTTGTGATAGTGTTTCATTTGCACAGTGGAACCGCATGAAATTTTCGTAAATAAAAAATACATGATAAGAACAACCGATGTGGTTTTCTCTATAATTGTTTTGCAGATGATGGATACCACTTCCAAGCCAAAACCTAGCAATTTAATGTTTAAATCTTTTTACAGAAAGTCGGGGAATTCTTCCATCTATAATGGTTTCTTTTTACATATATGTTTCCGGGTACATTTTGAATGGGAAGAATTTTATATACTCTTAGCAGAAATGTTTCCTTCATGGCAGCGAGGCTAGGGATTATTCATTTTTGGATTTCGTTTTGCAATGATATCAACTTGCAGGAGTTTGCAATATTGAACTTGCAGGTTTCTTGCATATTTTGTTTTGATTGATTGTAAGGGTTTTCTTTCATAGTTTGTTTAGATTTGATTATACGGGTTTTTATATATAATGTTAACTTGCAAGCGATTGGGTATGTCTTCATCCTGTGGATCCAAGAACGAACTTTGATTCTTCACTAGAGCTACTAGAACTACATGCGTTGGACAATTAATATCGGTATATTGACATTTAATACTAGAGCTATATGTGTTGGACAAATTAACACTAGAGCTACATGCGTTGGAAAATCAAAAATTTACTTGTTATCCAATCATCTTGACCACTTGTTTTTATGAATATACCTTTTAAGTTTTTGGATTTTCTTTTGCTATGATATTGGAGTGCTATTCATAAGGAAATCAAATACTTAATTGGGTTTTAAAATTTGATAATGGTAATAATTTTTAAGATTAGGATTTTTCTTTTATACTTAGGTTTAGACTGCTCACATATATGTGAGCCTATGTGTACAATTTGTGTACAATTTTTATACAATTTTTTAATTTGATAATGGTATTTTAGGAAAGAAAAAGATTATAATTTTCTTTTAAAAATGAAAAATATTAGAAATTTTCTTTTAAAAGTGGAAAAAATTAAAGTTTTTCTTTAAGATAAAAAAAAAATACCTATCAAAATATATCAACCACTTTATTAATGTTGATAAAATATATCAACCACTTTATTAACAAGGGCTGCATGGCAGCTTAGTCCCTGCCAAGTAAATTTGGAAAAGGAGTGTACCTAGATGGGATCATTGAACTAGTTAGAGTGTCCCAACAATTGTAAAACCATTATCAATTTGCTATAATTATTATTTGTCTTTATTTAAAAAAAAATCAAAATCATTATTAAAAGGGAAAGATATATATATAAATTTTCTATATCATTTTGTTTTTAATCTTAAACTATATTTTTACTAATTTATTTTCGTTTAAAAAGAAATTCAAATTACTATTAAAAAGAAATTCAAAATTACTATTAAAAAGAAATTACACATATGTCATCATACATAATTATATGTATATCATTTTGTATTAATATAGTAGGAGAATACTTTGTATTAATGATAAGAGGAAAGCATAAATGCAATAATAATGAAATAAATGGATAGTAATAATGAGAGAACACATGGCATTTTTACTTTTTTTTCTTAATTTTTGATATAAAAGGTACTATGTACTTATAACCAAGTTTATTGAGATGCAATAATAATGAAATAAATGGATAGTAATAATGAGAGAACAAATGACATTTTTTTTCTTAATTTTTTATATAAAAGGTATTAGGTACTTATAACCAAGTTGATTGATTATGTAATTAATTTCAAATATTGAAATACTTGAAGGTAGCAATAAGACTTGGAATATATCAACCAATAAGAAATGAGAAAAACAAATATTTTTATTATATAAAAAAAAACATATGTATTTTATTAAGTTAAACATTATGCTACACACATAAATTTAAAATACAAGATAAATTAATGTCAAATCAATAGCAAATTCATTACTCTATTTCCTTGACAAAACTAATAAAGCACTACACTTTAATATTATTTTATTATAACTTTGATTAATAAAACCATAAATCTTTAAATATTAATTTAGCATCATCATGTTATCACTTCATCTTTATCTTGTAGTTAGTCAAATAAATTATTTGACAATGAATTACATAAATAAGGTTCATGATAAATAAAGGTAATTGATTATTGGATAATGAAATGACATTAAAGGTATGATTTATATTATTAGATATTGACATAAATATTATTTTATTATGATTTTGGTTAATAAAATCATAAATCTTTAAATATTATTTTAATATCATCATGTTATCATTTAATTTTTATCATGTAGTTTATTTAATTAATCATTTGACAATGAGTTGACATAAATAAGGTTCTTGATAAACAAGTATGAATAAGGATGATCAAATTTGGTATCCCAATTCCCAACAAATTAATAACAAAAGAACAGCACATGAATACATGTCAAAACAAAAAAATACAACCTCGACAACTAAAATTTATATTGGATATATATAAAAAAATATTAACTGCGAAATTTTATCAAAGAATAAGGATAACACAAACAATGCAGGAATGTAATGATTGGTCACATTAGAGTACCATATTACCCAAACAATCAGCAAATACAGATTGCATAGAACAGAATATGAGAACAATAATTGGAAAACAGATTAAATATAAACGCAGTTGATGGACGAATCATTAAGAGATAACAATCTATTATCTCAAAAAAAGTCAGATTCCATAGCAGGGCATAAATTAAAGAGCAGTAAATATCAATTTTTCTAGAGAATAACCAAATATTACTACGATGATCTATAAGATGCTACATCAAAAGGGACCTAATATGGGCACAACACCAATAGTG
>JZKD02S1137345.1:0-12886 GCA_000966675.3 Picea glauca | reverse complement strand
TCTTGTGCATGGTGCTTCTTCTTGTGATCTTGGTTGCTGCAGCATTTATGGTTATGGTTAAATGATAAAATGGAATAAACTTCATGCTTAACCTAATGCTTATGAAAAATCAACAAAGGGGAGATTCTAGATGCAAAGGGAGTATCTTGTAGTTCACATAGAACATTTTCCTTAATAAGAGGAAGTGTTGGATTTTTTAGTACCTCGGAAAGTGTCCAGCAAAGCACCATTAATGGCAGCAACGAATAGAGAAGATCTGAGCACATGCAGAGAAGGTACTCTGGCAAAGATTTCATATAGCAGTTTGTACAGCATCCTTAATGACAACAGCAATAGCAGGCCTTCCTTCAGCAGTTCCACACGGCAATAATGAGGACACAAGGGCATTTATGGAGAAAAGAGAGAGAGATAGAGGGTGCATGCATGCACCATCCATAGTTTAGTTCCAAATTAGATGCCTTTTATATTTAGACTGCATGCATACTTGCACTCTCCTCTAGTGGACTAACCTTTCTAGGAATAGTTCCTTCATGCAAGTTGAGGGCACCAATCCCAGAGCCAGGAATAAATCTAGTGTCTAGGTTTATTTCAATCAATGCACAGTAGTGCATGTGCGAAGATTTATTGTACCTCCTAGTCTATAAAGGCGAAGACAGGGATATAGGTTTTATTCAATTCAGTTTTTCATAGTAGGAAGTAGTGGATGAAGGTAGAGATTGCTTTCTGTGTATTTCATGTTTTCAAGAGTAATAAACAGAGAGTGGTCTAGCAGCAAGCAGCGAGGTGATCAAGCTTATATTAAGTTTTAATGCAGAGACCCAGGTTGAAACCCCTCGAATGGGTGTGGATGAGGCCAGGTGCAATTCTTGGGTGACTTTGACAGCATAGATACGCCCCTCATAGTGCAGCAACTTAGCCAAAGAGACTCTATAAGAAGTATTTCTCAAAAATAAAAAAGAATAATAAACAGTGATGTGATTTGAGTTTCAGATCTGCGTACTTGCTGCTACTTTCTTCAGTTTGATGTGTTTCAGTTCCTAGTAAAAAACAGATTGCAGTTTTGATAGAGATTTCAGTTTTCTGTTTTCCTAAGTAAGTAGGTTAGAAATAAAACTAAAACTGTTACCATGTGCTGAGGAATTTTAACATATATAAGTTAGTTATATACTTGGGTTGTGTTGGCAAAAGCTTTGTGTTAGTAATGGAAGTAATATAGTAATGATTTCAAGAAGTATCTGAGTTTGCCAAATGGGTTCCCATGTATCACTGCACTAAGATTGGGCAACTTGACTGACAGACTCGTTAAATTGTTTTTATGGTGCATTGACTTCAACATGAAGTTCTTATAATTGTTTTTAAAGTGCATTGATTTCAGCATGGGGTTCTTAAGTTTGTTTTCACAGTGCGTTAATTATAGCATGCAGTTCTTAAGTTTATTCTTACAGTGCATTAATTTAAGAATGTAGTTATAAGTTTGTCCGTATGCTGCATTGATCTCAGTATGTTGATTTCATGGTAGATTTATAATAACAAGAATTACATATATCAATATAAATATAAGAATTACATATCAATAAAAATACAAGAATTACATATCAATAAAATTATGAGAATAACATAGATTAATAGAAATAAGAGAATAGCATATATCTATATCAATAGAAATATGCGAAGAACATATATCAATGTATCAAAAGAAATATGAGAACTGTCAAATTTCAACAGTTACGCAAAACTGCAACTAGCTTAGATCCATCTTAACCTGTATCTATCAAGCACAAAACAGGATCAATCTCTTGAAGTGCAAACCTCAAGTTTTTGCACCCTCGAAGACTTTAAATACATAAATACATCAAGGTTTGCACCTAGATGCAATTTGATCCCTCTCAACGGTGGATAGGTCCATGGTGAGTATGGATCTAATCTAGTTAAATATATAAATGAAGATGATATACCCTGTATGTACAACTATGGTTCATGATCCTAACATACAACGATTCTCCCCATTTAGTACATACATTAGACCTCAAAACACTGATTTTAATGGCAAAAGAAAAAGATTAATACCTAGTTCTTCAAATGCAAGGCTGACCGGTTGCATATGTTTTGTGCTGCAGAAGCATGTGTTTATAGCTGGTAGTACATAGAATCACCAATAATCCCTGCAAGAACACCATCCATCCTTGAAATGATGGAAACGGTTAGAATCTCTCACAGTAATTTCTCGTCCAACAATCTTGGAGATAAACTTAGTAGCAGAATGGCAATCACCACATGCACGAAGATTCTTGATGATCCGGATGGGTGTGCCAGTAGGTGTGTTGAGAAGACCAAATGCAATTGCCAGTTTCTCACTGTGGTAACACAGAATACTTTCCATCTGTTCCTCCTCCACATCATTCAGCACAAACCTCATGTTGGGCACATAACCTCCCTCTTTCATCTGCCCTGACAATTCTTCTAACTTTTCATAAATTCTGTGTGACTGTGGATGTGATCTATCTCCCACGACAAAAGTATATACCCGTTTATCAAGTTCAATCCAGCTGCATCCTGGTTTCTTTTCTACCCTCCTGTCTTTCATCATTTTTCGCACCTTTTCAATGCCATCCCACCTGCCAGCTGCTGCATAAATATTTGAAAGCTGCACATAATGTGAGGCATTCTCAGGGTCCAACTCAAAGAGGCATTCTGCCACACGCTCTCCTAGCTTTATATTAAAATGAATCCTACAGGCACTAAGCAAAGAACTCCACAAAGCAGCAGTAGGCTTTATTTGCATGTTGTTGATTAATTCTTCTGCTTCATCCAGGTGCCCAGCACGACCAAGAAGATCAACCATACAGCAATAATGTTCTATTTCAGGTGCGATGTTATGATATCGTTGCATAGAATCAAAACACCGCAAGCCATCATCAACTAAGCCTGCATGGCAGCAAGCAGATAAAATACCAACGAATGTGACATGGTCTGGATTCATGCCAGAGCATTGCATTTGCTCAAAGAGTTGGAGAGCCTCCATACCATACCCATGCATAGCATATCCTACAATCATTGCATTCCATGATACTACATTCCTTATAGGCATTTTGTCAAATGCTTTGCATGCAAACTCTATGCTACCACATTTGGCATACATGTCTACAAGCGAACTCCCCACAAAAAGATCAGACTGGAATCCACATCTAATTATGTCTTCATGGATCATCTTGCCATGTTCTAGAGCTGCCAAGTTGGCACATGCAGGGAGAACACTTGCATAGGTGTCTGAGCTGGGCTTCTCACCTGTCAGTTGCATTTGTTGAAAGAATTTCAAGGCCTCATCAAAAAGTCCATTTTTTATATATCCTGCAATTATTGTAGTCCAAGAGACTGCATCTCGTTTGGACATTTCTTGAAACAGATTCAGAGCTTCATCAATATGCCCATTCTGAACAAGTCCACCTAAAATTGTATTCCAAGACACCATATCTCGTTCCGGCATCACCTGAAAAAGTTTTTGTGCCTCATCAACATGCCCATTCTGTGCGAAACCTGCAATCATTGCATTCCATGAAGCTACGTTTCGTTCAGGCATTTTCTGAAAGAGCTTGAGGGCCTCGTCTAATTGCCTATTTTGTGCATACAGTGGAATCATAACGTTCCATGAAACTACATCACGTTCAGGCATTTTCTGAAAAATCTTTAGGGCGTCATCTGTGCGGCCATTCTTTCCACATCCATCAACCATTGTAGTCCATGAGACCACGTTTCGTTCAGGCATTTTCTCAAAGAGCTTCAGGGCCTCATCAATACACCCATTCTGCATGTATGCTGCAATCAATGCATTCCAAGAAACAACATTACGGCGAGGCATTGCTTGAAAAAACTTCATTGCCTCATCAACATTTCCAACCTGCACACATCCTGCAATCATAACATTCCATGACACCACATCTCGCTCTGGCATTTTCTCAAAGAGCTTCAGAGCCTCCTCAACTTGACCATTCTTTACATACCCTGAAATCATTGCATTCCATGAGACCACATCTCTTTCAGGCATTTTTTTAAAAAGCTTTAATGCTTCACCAACATTACCAGTCTGTGTATACCCCACAATCATGGCAGTCCATGTGACCATGTCAGGTTCAGAAATCTTGTCAAATAATTTGCGTGCATTCTCTATCCGCCAACATTTAACATACATGTCTACAAGGGCACTTCCTATAAACACATCAGACTGAAACCCACTTCGAACTATGTTTTCATGCACTTCCATGGCTGCTTCCAGATCCTCCAAACTGGCACACGCAGGGAGAACACTGGCAAAAGTGAACTGATTCGGCCAGTTGCCCATTCTCCACATTTCGCAAAATATCGCCAAGGCTTCCTCTCCTTTTCCATTATGTACATATCCTGCAATTATAGCGTTCCATGAAACCACATCTCGTACAGAAATTTTGTCAAACACTTGGCGTGCATCATCAATTCTCCAGCATTTGACATACATATCTACAAGAGCACTCCCCACAAAGACATCAGACTGAAACCCACTCATAATTATGTCTTTGTGGACCTCCTGGCCAAGTTTCAGAGCCTCTAGCTTGGCACACGCCGTGAGAATGCTGGTAAACGTAAACTCGTTCGGCTCCATACCTGTTTGTTTCATTTGAAAAAATAATTCCACGGCTTTTTTGCAATCCCTATGCTTGGTATAAGCCACAATCATGGTAGTCCACGACACCACGTTTCTCTCAGGCATATGGTCGAAAACAGTGCGCGCATTCAAGAGGCTCCCGCACTTGGCATACATATTTACAAATTTGTTATCGAAATAGATGTCATGGGATTTGAATCCAGTTAGAATGATGTGAGCATGGAGCAGTTTCGCCTCTGGCAGGGATTTCTTATCAGCGCAGGCCTGCAGCAGAGAAACATAAGTAGAGGAGCTTAGAGGAATAATGCCTTGGAAATCCATGAGTCGAAGAATCTGAAGGGCTTCTCCGAGTCGACTGAGTTTACACAGTGTTACAATGTCTTCAATGGCGTCCATCTGAGGATCTGTGTCGTGGGTAGTAAATACTGTAAGAACGCTAATTGCACACTTGCGGGTTATTTTATTCTTAGAATTCTTTATCGGTTGTGGAATTGCCATTGCCATCGCCATCTCATTTCTCCTTTGTGATTATTCCGAATGCTTTCATAAGTGCGACAGCGATTTGTTGGAGAATAATGGCTAAATGCCACGATTAGTGTTTGGTTTGAGATAATCGTATTTGGTTTGAGATTTGTTGGAGGGTGTTGAGAGAATTTCTCACTACCCTCTTCAAAATTAGAATAAGTTAGATCTGGTAACAATCATGTAAATGTATTTATATTGAGAAATATGTAATAGAAAGTGTGCATAGTTTTGATGTTGATGTACATCTTGTTTTCAATTTGGTATCAGAGTGGGCTTAGCTCCCTTATGGGAGAAGATCATGTGAGTTTAAGATTAGTGTAGCTATGTAGAATAAAATAGCATAAGTGTGTGTTTATGTTCTTGAGTTTTTAGTTGTTTGTTGTGAGAAAAGACAGTGAATCACTAGAGTGTTTACTTGCCGTCAAATATAGCAGTTGCAGACGCTGCATAGAAGAATCACTATCATTTGCGTTGTGTGGAGCGGAGATGTGCATAGGATTGTTTTCAGCTCAAGATATGTTGAATCTATTGATGCCCATGCATTCGTTGAATGAGGTTCGATCTCTATTTTCTCTCACTGCCATATAAAAATTAAAAACGAGAGATCGTTGATGTGGCCAACGACTGTAGCATAAGTTCAAGCAGAGTTGGCAGAAAAGTCAATTTTGCAGGTCAAGGCACCCTTTCTCTTCATATATTTGAAGATCTGTTCGTGGGCAACACTTGTGTGTCTGTCTTATCTTTCCCTTTCAAACCTAGGTTCACTACAATTGGGAGAAAATGTGGAAATTCGAGAATATGCATTCTCTTGCTCTTTGTTGCTCTGCGGAATTGGGCGATAATCAGATGAAAAGAGAAACGTGAGTCAAGACAAAAAGAATTCAAGGTTTCAAATCTTGAAAACAACGTTTTCTCGTGCTCAATTGTGCGCTTTGTGATAAGGATATTATTATTTTTTTTATTTGTGAAATTATATCATTATGAAGAACCAAAATTATTAGGCAGAGTAACATAATTTAAATTGGTGGTTCTTAATGTACTTCGATGCCTCAAGAACACATCACCGGTTTGGGTATGCATGTACTCTGTTATATGCTAGAGATTATTGTTGTACTTCGGTGTTTCAAGATTTTCAGTGATAGGTTGTCCATGACTGTATTGTTTAAAGAAGGTCAGTTGTATGATTGACTGCTGAAATATCCAGTAATTAGATCACTATTCTATATAACTATAGAAATTTGCTCCTTGGGGGAATTTCACAGATGGTAGTGTATCCATATGATAATTCAGTGTCGAGATTGTTCTTCGGGAGGTCAAGAAGCGTCAATCCTGTGAATACGTCAATGATGGTCTGAAGCGGTTATACTTTAAATCGATTAAGAGGTAGCTCGAAAGTGTGGAGAAGAAAGGAGCGAAACCTAGTGATTGCAAAGTGGGTAGAGTTGCTAATGAAGACCAGCCAGACAAAGATGACAGATATGAATTGTATGTCGTTTCTATATTGTAAAAACGAAAAAAAAAAATGGCATTTCTCCATTAAGGGGGAGTGTTGGAGAATAATGGCTAAATGCCATGATTAGTATTTGGTTTGAGATTTGTTGGAGGTTGTTGAGAGAATCTCTCAACCACCCTCTCTAAAATTAGAATAAGTTAGATCTGGGAACAATCATGTAAATGTATTTATATTGAGAAATATGTAATAGAAAGTGTGTATAGTTTTGATGTTGATGTACATCTTGTTTTCAATTCAATTTAGTGTATATTCTCCACCTTAATTCAGAGTTTGGGCAGACAACAATGCGCGTAGAGTGTATCTTCATCTGCATTTCGACATGAAGATGCAATTCTCTGCATTTCGCCATGGAGATGCAATGGGTTTGTGTTTTCTTTGATTTAGTTATCAATGCGATTGCATTTTGCGTTGTTAGCATATACAACATCTTCATGTTGTAACAACAAAAATTAATATGCTGATAAATTCATTGTATTCAGAAATTAATACGCTGATAAATTCAATGTATTTTTTTTGGTAGAAAATAGGAATATTGTAATAACAGGACTAAGTTAGAAGTTAACAAGTGTTGCATGGCATCGTAGTCCTTGTCGAGGTTGAATTGGGAATAAATGCATAGGTGGTATCCATGCAGTAAATGACAAGTGGTCTCTAGAGTCCCATTAATTTTTTGAAACTATATAATGTTTGAAATTCCTATGCCTACCTTGCATGTTTTATTAAGTACAATTTCCATAGACCATTGGGCTTGTATGTCTCTATATGTGCCAAGACAAAACAAGTTAAAGTTATATGCATAGCAGAAGAAAAAGATAATTCAAATTAAATAAACACAATTTCTTAACATTCAACATAGTTGAAGATAAAATTTATGGGCACATAAATATAAAAGGAGATAAAAAATAGTTTTATTTGAAATATATCAAAAAATGATATTCGTTGTTACATATTCCTGGAAATTTAAATGCGTTTGTCATATAGACTGGGATTGGGGCTCCCACGGACCATAAGAGAAATATGTACAAGAAATAGGACTGTAGAAAGAAGAAGTGGGTGACGATAGAGTGTAATACTTGAAAAGAAGAAATTGGAAGGTATCAGTCTTTGGCTAAACATTTATATTTAAAAAGGTGGAATAACTGGATTGATAAACAAAGCAAGATGTGATCAGTATAGACTTACAATTATGGTACATATCACCCCTTTTGCTATTTGTTTGTTGATGCCTTTTTATTGCTGTCGTCGACAGCTACTGGAATTGTGCCAACTGCTTGCCTTTCGTTGGCGACTTGCTTCAATTCCCTTTCGACCCATTCTTCAATGTAGCTTCTCAAGGGGGCAACGTTGATCTCATTCTAGATTTTTATGTTGAAAAGTTCATTTTCTAATTCCCTTAGATCGATAGAAAGATTACTCAGAGCCTAATCAATTTCTTCATTCTATACCGAATAGTCGGCTAGCCAATTGTCCACGTCATCTTCACCATATTCAAGGATGTTGTAAAACTTTTCTAAAGACAACGCCTTAAAAATATCAATTTGTTTATCGAAGGCTTGCTTAGTTAAGGGCAAGGAGTTGACGATTAAGTTGGGGTCTTGGACTTTGTTCGTCCTTCCGGCTAAGTCTATTTTGGTCAGCTTTGTGAATAATTTTTCTTTCTTTGAAATGGCTTGTTCACATGATTAGACAATGAGATGCAGGTTCTTCACTTTCTCTTTCCAGCATGCATTTAATTGAGTGATCCAGTTTTTGGAGGGGAGATCTTGTTGTCTTCTTCTCGTTTTTGTCATGTTGTTGACATGGGTGCCAAAAGGGAGGACCGTGCCTAAATAAAAACGTTCTTCATTTTTTAAATCCGCCTGCAAATGTTCGAGCAAAGTATGAGCCATTGTTCCTAGGGAAGACATACTTTGTGATGTTTCTCATGCCTCAGTAATCAGTTCCATTCTTTTCTTGATATTATTCTCCACATATCCTCTACACAATGCGAGGAGGTTGGAGGATCCTTTTAATTTGGATGCAGGGGTGGTAGGCATGGCTATTGCTAAAGGACTGGCTAGCAATGGCATAGGAATCAAAGCTTCCTCCAATTCCTTGACTCAGTCCTTCAGTCTGGCATTCTCGGCCTCAATGCCTCCAATGGAATCATCAAGAGCATATTCGGTTTCTCTGTGAAGTCGAGAGATTTGGGACGGTCGCATGTTCGCAAGGTTAACCTCTGAATGAGATTTTTCTTTCTTATATTTTACATCTCTCTTTTCAATAATTAATTTTTTAGAGTCACTATMAAAAACAGTGCTCTGGAATATGAAGGATTCATCTTCGTCAAAAAAATTTGTATCAGTTATGTCCATTGGGMAACTATGTTGGATCGTGTCTCTGGATTGATCAAGGTTGTGGARTACACTATCCAGATCAGTCTCAAGTTCCATGTTCTCACTCTTAATTTCGGGCCCTCCCGCCTGCCCTAATTTTTTTTTTCTTTTCTTCTCCACTGGAAGCTTGTGAGAACTATCAATTTTAGGGTGAGGAGGGTTGKTATCTCCTCCTTTGTTTGAATAATTCTAGGTTTCTTTCTTACTATGGTGGGTYGTTGGAGYGATGCTCCAGGATGTCRTACTTTTGGGAGTGTTATCCGACGATTGAACACTCTTCTCATCGGGGCCTTTTCCCTGTTGCATGTACAATTCAGTGGTGCTTTGCAATGTGTCTAGGTCACCGGCATCAGAAGTAGGAGTGTTGTTGCCAGTGTCTCTATTTTTGCTTAGGTGTTTCTGGAAAAAAGAATTTTCGAGGCCAACTGTAAGTAAATGCTCTAAAAAAAATTTATTAGGGTCGAACCCTCTTAGCCTTTCAGCATATTTTAGGTTCAAGTTGTTGAAATGGGCTGCAAATTCATCAATTTTTTTGACGTTCCTCAACACGAAGTCCCCGACTTTCCAAGGCAGAGGACTGAACTGTTTTTTTCTCTTCTCATGAAATATATGCAACCAGTAGTTGTATTGCCTTGCTATTTTTGTAACAAACATTTTGTCTGTAATGTGACATGGAAGGAAAGCAGGGTTTTCCTTGGAGCCAAAAATCTTTATCACACTATAATTATCCATTTGTTCAAGTGCCCCCTTCCTATCCAAAAACTTGGTTTCCTGGTTAGATATGCAGGTAACATCTTCTCCTAATAATAACACTTTGAAAATAGAGACGAAGTCATTAAAATCCTCATAAAAATAGTGAGAGGCCTTGTGCTTCCACAAGGCCTGGTACCAGAAGGTTACTGGGTCGAATTCTCAGTTTAACTTCTTAGACAGAGACAAATTTGGAAACTGACAGCAATGTGCTATCGCAAAAACTAAGTAGGATTACATATAAAATTTCTTCTCCCTTTTGAAGCTTGACAATTGGGAACAAATTTCATGGGAAATTAGCTTCCCCCAATAAAAAATGGTTTGTTCCTTGACTGTGAAATACAAAATATAAAGAACCATGCAAGAAATAGTTGTTGCAGATTCCTATCCTGTTATTCTTGTAAACGGTCAGGCAATTTCCCGGAATGGATTTCTAAATGAACTAACCTGTAAGTTTGTGATATCTTCGGGAACTGCCATCGGGTCTTCCAGGAACTTGGGCAAGAGGTCCAACCCATTATTATGCTTTCTTAGGAACTGCTTGGCGTCTTCTCCTCTAAACGNAAGTTCCATGTTCTCACTCTTAATTTCGGGCCCTCCCGCCTGCCCTAATTTTTTTTTTCTTTTCTTCTCCACTGGAAGCTTGTGAGAACTATCAATTTTAGGGTGAGGAGGGTTGGTATCTCCTCCTTTGTTTGAATAATTCTAGGTTTCTTTCTTACTATGGTGGGTTGTTGGAGCGATGCTCCAGGATGTCGTACTTTTGGGAGTGTTATCCGACGATTGAACACTCTTCTCATCGGGGCCTTTTCCCTGTTGCATGTACAACTCAGTGGTGCTTTGCAATGTGTCTAGGTCACCGGCATCAGAAGTAGGAGTGTTGTCGCCAGTGTCTCTATTTTTGCTTAGGTGTTTCTGGAAAAAAGAATTGTCGAGGCCAACTGTAAGTAAATGCTCTAAAAAAAATTTATTAGGGTCGAACCCTCTTAGCCTTTTAGCATATTTTAGGTTCAAGTTGTTGAAATGGGCTGCAAATTCATCAATTTTGTTGACGTTCCTCAACACGAAGTCCCCGACTTTCCAAGGCAGAGGACTGAACTGTTTTTTTCTCTTCTCATGAAATATATGCAACCAGTAGTTGTATTGCCTTGCTATTTTTGTAACAAACATTTTGTCTGTAATGTGACATGGAAGGAAAGCAGGGTTTTCCTTGGAGCCAAAAATCTTTATCACACTATAATTATCCATTTGTTCAAGTGCCCCCTTCCTGTCCAAAAACTTGGTTTCCTGGTTAGATATGCGGGTAGCATCTTCTCCTAATAATAACACTTTGAAAACAGAGACGAAGTCATTAAAATCCTCATAAAAATAGTGAGAGGCCTTGTGCTTCCATAAGGCCTGGTACCAGAAGGTTACTGGGTCGAATTCTCAGTTTAACTTCTTAGACAGAGACAATTTTGGAAACTGACAGCAATGTGCTATCGCAAAAACTAAGTAGGATTACATATAAAATTTCTTCTCCTTTTTGAAGCTTGACAATTAGGAACAAATTTCATGGGAAATTAGCCTCCCCCAATCAAAAATGGTTTGTTCCTTGACTGTGAAATACAAAATATAAAGAACCATGCAAGAAATAGTTGTTGCAGATTCCTGTCCTGTTATTCTTGTAAACGATCAGGCAATTTCCCAGAATGGATTTCTAAATGAACTAACCTGTAAGTTTGTGATATCTTCGGGAACTGCCATCGGGTCTTCCAGGAACTTGGGCAAGAGGTCCAACCCGTTATTATGCTTTCTTAGGAACTGCTTGGCGTATTCTCCTCTAAATGTCAATGTTGGCTTTGGCAATCTTAACATCTGGCGGAAGACCTTAGGTGACAAACAAACAGAAGAGTGGTCCCGCAGTGGAATAATTCTTTGGCCTAAAATATATTTATCGGCGCACCAACAGACCAGCTCCTTACAGTCAAAAACTTCAGGGACATATCCTGCACGAGCAATCCCAAAGGTCCAAATTATTTCATTTTGGACGGAAGGGGATGAGTAGTAAGAATATGCCCTAGACCACTGGAAGTTCTGCTCCTCGCGCCCGAAGATGTTCATTGTATCTCCACAGAATTGTTGTCGAGCTGGTACCATAAGTTTATGAGAACGTTTGTTTTCTCCAGACGATGCTTGAAATGAACAGTTGGAGGGGATAATATAACCCTCTGCAAATGTTGGTTCAATGTGTGGTAATGGGAAATCTCCTCGATCCTTAGACAGACAGGTACCATATTGGATAGGTACACATGGGGAGATGATTAGTTCAGACCTCCATGGGGTTGAAGAGCCCATTAGATGGATGTTGAGACCCCAACAGGGGGCAGAGACAGGACAAAGTGTTTGCACCAGGGAAGAGCAGAACGTTCCACCAGAGGCAACTGAGCAGACCTGTACCCAGGGGGGTTGTGCCTTTTCCATTGAGACATTGGCCTTGGAAGGCCTATGACGTCACCTATGACCCCTAGGACGTCATCCAACATCTATGGATGTTTTGGAGGCATTTGTGGCAGTGGTAGCACGTGTGGCAGCTTGGAGTGGCCAAAGGAGGGCTAACGTTTTGCTCTAGGAGGCCATTGCTGCCCTAAAAAGGGATAATGTCACCCTAGAAAGGGCATGCCGTCTTACTTTTGCTTGATTAGGGTTTAATTTATGACATTTAATGTAAAAACAATATTATTATGTATTTTGGCCTTGTCGGCCTTTTGTGACCTAAATTTTAAATCAAGGTCATTGCTATTGTATAAATAGAGAGCTAAAACTCTCTTATTTTCATCATCTTTCACTCACACATAGTGAGGTCTGAAATTTGCGCCCTCCTTTAGGGTTTTTGGCTGAAAATTGATGCGCACTTGTTGAAGGAGACTATTTTTGGACTATTTTGGCATTTCTTCTTGGTGGAAGGTTTACAACTAGGGTTTAGCTACTTGAATTCTTGGTTAATGTAAGTGAATTTCTGCAACACTTCTCTATTGAATGGTTATAATATTGTTTACTTTCATTTTGTTATTATAATTTGCTGGATTAAACCCTAGGTGATAAGCA
>JZKD02S1137334.1:0-12886 GCA_000966675.3 Picea glauca | reverse complement strand
TCTCTTAGTGGGTATGTATACTATGTGTCATTTATTGATGATTATTCTCACAAAACTTGGGTTTACTTCTTGAAATCAAAAGATGAAGTGTTTGGAAAATTCAAGGAATTCAAAGTCTTGATAGAGAATCTCTCTGAAAGAAAAATCAAGATACTCAGGTCAGATAATGGAGGATAATACACCTTACTTTGTAAGATTTTGCATAGATGTCAGGATTAAGAGGGATCCCACCATTCCCTACAATCCTCAACAAAATGGTGTAGCGGAAAGAAAGAATAGAACTATAATGGAAGAAATCAAGACTATGATCCATGATCAAGATATTCCAATGCACTTATGGGATGAAGCAGCAAGAACAACAGTGTATGTCCAAAACATATTATCCCATAGTGCACTTGGATTCAAAACCCCCAAAGAAATGCTCTCCAGAAAGAAGCCGAAAGTAAGCCATCTCAAGATATTTGGTTGTCCAATGTTTGTACACATTCCGAAAGAAAAGAGAACCAAGTTGGACCCTTCATGAAAGAAGGGAATATTTTTTGGATACAATGAGGTCTCTAAGGCCTTTAGAATTTACATACCATGTTACCATCATATTGAGATCAACAACGATGTAACCTTTGATGAAGATGCAACACTCAAGAAATCAAGGAGATTCCATCTTGAAGAAGTATATGAAGAAGAGCATGTAGAACCAATGGGGGAAGTTACAAATACCCCTAATGATGAGATTCCAGAAGATCATGCTATGATAGAATCTCAAGAACCTCCCCAAATGACGATCTATCACAAGAGAAATCCATCTTGGGCAAGAGATCTTATTCAAGATGGAGAAAAGTATGGTGCCCCAGAAGGAACCATGAGACAAATCAAGAAACCTAATCCATTCTATAGTTACATGGATTTGGTGTGTGATCTCATAGAAAAGGATCCTACTTTCTTTGAAGAAGCCATTCAGAAGAAAGAATGGGCATATGCCATGGCAGAAGAATACCAATCCATTATAAAGAATGATGTATGGGAAATAGTTTCCAGACCGAAGAAAAAAGATGTGGTATCTTCCAAATGGATATACAAGATAAAACATGTTGCAAATGGAAGTATTGAAAAACATCAAGCAAGGTTTGTAGCTCGTAGATTTTCTCAAAAGGAAGGAATTGATTATGAAGAGACGTTTTCTCCTATAGACAGATACACTTCTATCAGAACCATCATAGCTCTTGCAGCCAATATTAAGTGGAAGTTACACCAGATGGATGTGAAAACAACCTTCTTAAATGGTGTTATTGAATAAGAAGTGTATATATAACAACCTCAAGGGTTTGAAGTTGAATATAGAAAGACTCGTGTATGCAGGTTGAAGAAGGCTATGTACGGGTTGAAGCAAGCTCCTTGAGCTTGGTATGGCAGAATTGACAGTTTCCTGACGAGCTTGGGCTTTACCAAAAGTAAATATGATTCTAACCTTTACTTCAAGGTTATGAATGGTGAAACAGTTATATTTTTGTTGTATGTAGATGACTTATTCTTAACTGGAGAAGAAAAAATCATCACAGATTGTAAGAAGAAGCTCATTGCAGAGTTTGAGATGAAATACCTAGGCCTAATGCATTTTTTCTTAGGTCTTGAGGTTTGTTAGAGCCCATAGAAGATCTTCCTTAACCAAGGGAAGTATGAAGTTGAAATACTAAAGAGGTTTGATATGTTGGAATATAAATCCATGAACACACCCATGGAAACAAAGTTGAAGCTCCCAGTTGATACTTCGTCAGAATTTGTTGATGCTACATTGTACAAACAGATCATTGGATTGTTGATGTATATGATGAATACCAGACCAGATATATGTTTTGTTGTGAACACCTTGAGTCAGTATGTGGTATATCCCAGACATGTTCACCTTGTTGTTGCAAAACATGTGATGAGATACCTTAAGGGTAAGTTGGAATTTGGTCTATGTTATAATGGAGATCATGACTTCAGACTAGTTGGTTATACTGACTCAAATTGGGATGGAAGTGTTTCTAACAGAAATAGCACTTCGGGATGTTGTTTCAGTCTAGGGTCAGCCATGACTTCATGTAGAGTAGGAAGCAATCTAGTATTTCTCTTAGCACGACAAAAAAAGAATACATTGCAGCATGTTTCGCCAATTGTGAAGCCATATGGATTCAGAATTTGTTGACAGGTCTATTTGATATTGAGATGGAAGCAACCGTGATTCTATGTGATAACCAAAGTTGCATAAAGATGACGGAGAAACATGTGTTCCATGACAAGTTGAAGCACATAAAAATTTGGTATCACTACATTCGTGATATGGTGCATAGGGGAGCTGTAAAGTTCCAATATGTTGGCATAAATGAGAAGGTTGCAGATGTGTTGACTAAGCCTTTGTCTCATGTAAAGTTTGAATACTTTCGAGACAAGATTGGTATAGTCCGAAAGGACCTCCCTCGAAAGGGGGAGTGATGTTGATGATACTATGGTATCCTGGCCAACAACGGGTAGCTCAGTTAGGATTTTATATCCTAGGGGACTAATCACCCCTAGGCAGATCTCAAAGGTCCAGTAACAACAATCTGTCAGAGTACATATTCATGTATATGCCAGATGTGGTTAGTAGTGGTACCTCCGTTAGGATTTTTATAATCCTAGGGAATCTATTGATTCCTGGGTAGATCCCAAAGGTCCGGTAAGGACGGTCTGTCAGAGTACCATGAGGTAGCTGTGTTAGGATTTTATATCCTAGGGAATATTATGATTCCTGCACAGATCCCTAAGGACTGTCAAAGTACCACAAAATGTTGTTACACCTACCTCATTCTGTTTCTATATGATGATGATGATGATATCTCAACCTCGTGTTGATGATGTTGTTTTTCCAGCCTCGTGTTGTTGATGATGTTGTTGTTCTAGCCTCGTGTTGTTGATGATGTTGTTGCTCCAGCCTCATGTTGTGATGACGTTGTTTCTCTAGCCTCGTGTTGTTGGTGATGATGTTGTTGATGTTGTTTCCTTAGTGTTATGCTAATTGATGTTGATGTAGATGATGATGATGCTAC
The DNA here is from genome assembly GCA_000966675.3 of Picea glauca. Lineage (NCBI taxonomy): Eukaryota > Viridiplantae > Streptophyta > Pinopsida > Pinales > Pinaceae > Picea > Picea glauca. The sequence goes on along the minus strand of JZKD02S1137334.1, from coordinate 9,821 downwards.
TCCAGCTCCTAGTTGTGAAAGATGATGTTATTGATGATGAAGAAAAACTTCCGATAATTTATAGATATGATAGTCAATGTTCCAGATGTTGATGATGTTGCTTCCCTCTCTCTCTCCTGATGATGTTGTATTGTAGAATACCCTTCTTGTTAAGGGGGAGTGTTGAAATATTGTAACTGCGAATAATATTCTAATTATAATTGAGTTATTCTCATATATATCAATTCCCTTTTGTAGATTGATCATGCCGGGACTCATGTATGACCAAATACCCTTGTGTGGATTGGTCAAACCCTAATTAAATGATGTTAATTGAGAAGTTGGCCCCTAGGGCTAATTAAAGTGGTTTTAACCACTAGTTGAAGAAGTCGACCTAGCTTGGTGAAAATACATAACCCTAAACGCCTCCCAGCTAGTATAAATAAGTGAGGATGGTGCCTCACTTACTCACTCACTCAAGTCACTCATCTAGTGCACAAGTTTGAAGGAAGCTACAATTTGAAGAAGGAGAAGAGAGAGGTGCATTGCTCAGTCTTGGATATTCTCTAGTGTTTGGTATTTTATCTTGACATTGTATTGGAAATCTATATTAAGGAATTTTTTCCTGTGTTTTCTCCCCCATGAGGGTTTCCTAGGATAAAATGTTGTGTACCTTGTTATTGTGTTTCTTTTAGTGATCCTGCTATGCTATTATTGTCTAGTAAATTGAAAAGAACCTAATAGCAGCTCTAAATTTAATAATTCCTACTATTAATGATTCATTTAAACAAGTTAATGGTGTCTTCCTAGTCCTTCCCTTGTGTCAAAACAAAATTCAACAAGTATTCCATTGTTTCAACCATTCATCAACATCGTTGCTCAAGGTTGTAGTGATCATGTCTATAGTATTTTGGCACTCATCTATGGAATGATTAAAGGTCTAGCACATGCAGATCATATCTTCTTTTCCATTTCTCCATGATAACAAAGAGAAATTGTCATCTTCTTGCCATTCCTTTCTAAGGTTTCAAAGCTAGTTTTCATCCTTGCATTCTTCATATTTTGTACATCGTTGTTGTCTTCATGATGTGTAGTTGTCTTTGCATGTGATCCATGCATTGGAACTTCACTCAAATGCCTGAAAATTGATCCCAAAGGTTGTTTCATTGCTTCAATTTCATTCTAATGTGATGAATAATACTTTGATATCACTTGATGATAGTGACAGTGGTGAAGAGCACCAAATCTATCCCAAAAACATCTCTAAAACCACCTTTCCTTCAAAAAGTAGTGAAGAGTATGCTCTGATACTACTTGTCATGGACTTGGGCCTACAATCTACCCAAATGTTTCTTTGTAAACTTGAGTTTCTCCCAAGTCTATTTTTTCACTTGAGGTTGTGTAGCACTACCTTGCCTCGACTAGAGAGGCTTGGATAGCATGTTCTTATTAAAACCAGACTACGCTTCTTCACTTAAGTTTTTCCTGTAACTTTGTCTTAAGTTGTAATCTATAAAATGAAACTAATTCCTACTCAACCTAGTTCATTCAATAGTATTCATATGTCAAACCACAACCTTTAAAACATCCCAACAATACTTTAACACTTAGCCAATATTTCAATGCTTGGCCAACACAAAGCAAAACAAGGAATAGTAACATACAACAATCACAAAGATTCCACAACACACATGTATAGGTGGAACCCAAGGCAGGTACCTTAACTTTATTATATGAATAATTTCATAGATATACAACAAGGGAGTTGTAGCCTCCTGCTTGCAACTCTATTACATATGTACAATGAGTATCATACAATATTTTCTTCTACCTATTTCCCAATAGAATTGCACAATCCAACCCATGAAGCAACCATAGGCCTGCCTCTTGTAGGTCCTATCTTCTTCTTCTTCTTACTCATCCAGTGCAATTCTCCCTACTATGCCTAACCTCAACTTCAGACAATCACAAATCTCCTTTTACCCTTCTTCTGAATGACCAATCACTTCAACCTTATCACTTTTTAGGGGTCCACCTTTTATATGAGACTTTCCTTGCACTTGCAAGCCCCTTCATTATAAGTTCAACCCAAGTGTTATCCATCAACTTGATTCCATTCGTTCCTTTTCCACTAACCATCCACATCTAACAAGTGTGTCTAGCAGTGTGCCCAACAATGCCCAAGTGCATTTGAATGCCCCAAAGTGCTTCCAAGTGGATCCAATGGATGTGTGCTTGACATATGTGCATCCTATTGATATTATGGTATTTGTGGGAGGTATTAACATGCATGTGTATCCTTTGGCTAGAATAGAATATTCTGGAAGCAAGAGAAACCCTAAAAAGATGTGTAGAAACCCTAGAAGACAAGTCGACTCAGTAAAAGAATTAATATTAAAGTATTACCCTACAGAAAGAGAAGTCGACCAAGACAGGTGACAAGGAGCACTATAAATAGAGGGTGCCTCAGCTAATTTGTACACACTCACCTCACTTACTCTCTCAAGTGTAGCGCAAGTTTGAAGTTGTAGCTGCAAGAATGGAAGGTGGATCTTTTGGGGTGATTCTTGGTCTCTCTCTCTCTAGCGTTATCTAGCCTAAGATGTGTGCCTTACCTTCTAGTATCTCTTGGTGGTATTCTTCGTGAAATTCTTGGAGGTATTCTGGTATTCTTGGTGGTATTATTGATAATTGAAACTGCAACTGCTGCAGCTGAGTATTGTTCTGTGGCTTTGGGACTTTCTGTCTGATGAGATATATTTTGAGAAAGATGTGCTCTCTTGGTTAACTATCGGTTCTAGTGTTGCTTCCAGAATCATTATATCTATAAAATTTTATGGTGCTCGTGGGTGGTTTTGTTCCAATGATTGGGTGAAAATATTGTGATATTGTCTATGGTAAAACGGGCACATCAAATATTTTAACAATTTTGAACATTGTTCACTCAGATGTGTGTAGACCAATGTCAATCTCCTCACTGAGCGGGAGAGTACACCTTATATGATTTCAATAAATTCTATAGAGAGGTATAGATTAGGAGAGAGATCACTACTCCCTACAATCCTCAACAAAATGGTGTAGCATAAAGAAAGAACTGATCCATTGAAGAATCTATCAATGCAATGATGAATGACCAGAATCTATCCATATTTCTATGGGGAGAAGCAGTTATGATCCAAATTTTACGAGAAGAACGAAATGAATACAGATTATTAAAAGATTCTTAACATGGAATAACAAATATACAGTAAAAGTGGTTTTCTATTCAACAAGGAAATAAGTTGAAACTATAAAATGCAGTGGAAAACAAGCTTGTTGGAATGGTGGCGACTTATCTCTGAGAAGAGATGTGGTGGTCGCGCTCATTCGCAAAAAGATGAATACAATGAGGATCTGAAGGCCTTTTTAAAATAAACAGGAATTTCAAAAACCCTAGACATCCAAAAACCTAACCCTAGGATATGAAGCACCAAAAGTCATGTGGGCCCCATTTGGGTAAGTTAGTACATCAACTTCTCGGGGTCATAACTTTTGCATACGATCTCTGTTTTAGGCACACGATAACCCGTTGGAAAGGTATCATAGAGGAAATAAATTTTGTAGGCTCAATCAGGGCCTTTGGCTTTCATTGAGAAGCTCTATCCCAAAAAACCTTCAATTAGGCCCTCAAAATGGTCCCGAAAGTTAAAAACTGCTAAAAATAGTAAATCGCCAAAATTGCCAGAAATTTGTTTTGAGCGAGTTGGAAAAGGTGGGTGGCCACTGATATCCATCTAGATAAATCCTCCCTCCTTGGGAATAAATGGTCTCCATTGCGTTGATTTCCCCCATCAAATGAGGCAATTTCTACTGAATTTGGCCCCAGGTGAGCCACTTGCCTTGGTGCAGGAGCTGCCCTGCTTTGACGACTCGATAAAGCTCGATCCTTTGTTGTCGAGTTCCCTTGATCTATGTGTCCACAATATGATCACTGGATTCATGTTGCATGCAGTCAGGGTTGATCTCTGTTGGTTTCAACTGCTCTGTTATCTCTGAGGTGTCCAATAATGGTGGGAAATATGGCCGGAGGAGAGCCACGTTGAAGAGTGGGTGCAGGCCAAGGAAAGAGGGAATGTTGAGCTCAAAATCATTGTCACCCACAACCTTGGTGATGGTGTATCGCCCATAAATAAGTGGGAGAATCTTCCGATGGGGTCCTGTAAGGCGTTCTTTCTGCAAGTGCAACCAAACTTTGTCTTCCACCTGAAACTTATGAGGCACCCGATGTTGATCATGGTGATGCTTGTACTTGGCATTAGACTTTTGTAGAATATCCTGAACCTGTTAGCGGATGTGCTAGATCCACTCAATGAACCAGGTGGCTTTGTCAGCTTCTAGTGGAGAAGGGGATGAGTTGGCCGAGGTGGTCACCAGCGGTAGTGCAACATCTATGGGGCCCAATGGTTGGAATACCAACCCCACCTGAAAGGAGCAGTGGCCAGTTGATTTATGTAGGGATCAGTTGTAGCTATGCTAGACATAGGGAAGACTCGCATCCCATGTGCGGGGGTGTTTTGAATTGTACATGCGCAGGATATGTACGATCATCCAATTGAGGACCTCAGTTTGGCCATCTATCTGGGGGTGGAAGGCAATGGATTTGGTGATATTGGTATCCAGCAGTGACCAGAGGCTCGACCAGAATGTGCTAAGGAACCAACTGTCACATTCTAAGATAATGGTTTTTGGGATCCAAAAATGTACCCATACTCGTTCAAAGAAGTTCTTGGCAATGTCTTTTGTTGTGATGTTCTTCTTGCAGGCAACTTGAATCACCATCTTGGAAAAGTGATCAACAACCACAAAAACATAGTCATTTCCCCTCTTGGTGGATGGGAGGCCCAACATTTATTCCATTGAGATGGATTCCCACGGCCTGTCAGGAGTAGGTAGAGGGGTGTACATGCCCTATTTATTAGTGGTCGGTTTGGAAATAGCACAGGCGGTGTAGGAACTGATATATTTTTCAACATCATGTCGAAGTTTTAGCCAGTAGAAATGTTTAAGTAGCATTGACACTGTATTTTAGATGCCAAACTATACTGCCACCCGACTATAGTGAGCTTCCCAAATCAGATTTTCACACTCACTTGATGGAATGTAGAGATGGCCTAGATGGCACAACAACCCATCTTGAATATGGAAATTAGCGACCACTGAATTGGCACCCAACATTTGGTAGGTGGTGGAGAATTCAAGGTCTGTCTCATAGAGGTTGGGCCATCCGGAGGTCTCATGGCTGCAAGCATCTAGCACCATGGTGAGTGCCACGACTGGAGGTTGACTGAGGAAATCAACAACTCGGTTGGTACTTCCTATTTTATACTTGATGTTGAGGTGGAACTGTTGTAAGTATGTGGACCACTTCTGATGGCGAACATTCTACAATTTTCCTTGGGTCTGCATGAACTATAGTGGCTTGTGATCAGTGTGGATGATTGTCTCCTTCCCAAGAATGTAATGTCTCCATTGGCGGCGGGATTGCATAATAGAGTAAATTTATTTTTCATAAGTAGGGTACTTATGAACAACATCTGATAGTTTCTCACTATGATATTCCACGGGGTGGCCATGTTGAGTGAGAACAACTCCCATAGCATATTTTGAAGATTCTGTCTCGATCTCAAAGGGATGTTGCAGGTCTGGTAATGAAACTACTTGGGATGATCACAAACACTTCTTCAAGTCATCCAAGGATTTTTGTTGGGACATTCCCCACACAAATTTATCATTACCGCCACCTATGGTTACTTGGCTAAGGGCCCATGCGATATGAGAAAATCCCAACACGAACCTGCGATAGAAATTGGTGAGGCGCAAGAATCTTTGAAGTTCAGTGAGTGTGGTTGGGGTTGGCCACTCATGAATGACCTGGATATTGGTTGGATCCACATGCACACCATGTCGATCAATGATGTAGCCTAAGTAATGGACCATTTCCATGCCGAAGGAGCATTTTTCCAAGTTTGCATATAGTTTTTGATGTCCTAGGGTGTGCAGAACCTATTGAATATGTTGCAAGTGTTTCGCCCAAGTCTTGTTGTAGATGAGGATGCCATCCAGATACACCACTTTGAAATTATTGGTGAAAGTTCGTAGGATATCATCCATCATTCTCATAAAATTTGTTGGAGCATTTGTCAAACCAAAGGGCATGACCAGCCATTCAAAAAGACCTTCTTTTGACTTGAAGGCAGTATTCCATACATTTGTCTGTTGTATTGGGACCTGGTGGTATCCAAACTTCAGATCAATCTTACTGAAGTATTTGGCCACTATGAGCTAATCAAGGAGGTCGTTGATTCGGGGAATCGGGTACCGGTTTCGGACTGTGATTTTATTCAGGGCCCGGTAATGAATGTAGAGTCGCCAGGTCCCATCCTTCTTCTGCACTAGCACAATTGGGCTCCCACAAGGTGATGATTTGGGACATATGTGCCCCTTGTGGAACAGTTCTTGGATATGCGTCTTTATCTCCTCGTTTTCTAACAGAGAGCAGCGGTAGACTAGCCCATTGGGTAGCGGTGCACCTAGGGTTAGATCGATGGGATGCTTGAACTGGCAGTGCATAGGTACCCTGGTAGAAGAGGATAAGATATATGAGTATTCTTCCATGACCTTATCCACTTTCTTCTATTGTGTGGAGATATCGGTTACAGAATCCCTAGATGTGGCTACGATCTTTCTCTCACTCTGAGAGCGAACCACGAAGAAGACAAATTTCCCAGTCTGAGAGATGACCTTCCTGGATTTCTTGGCAAAGATCAAGGAAATAACACTAGGAGGGACTGCCTCGGGTATCCTGTACAATTTCATGTTCAAAGTAATAATAACACTACGAGGCCTAGACTCATATATAGCATGACGTTTTCGTAAATAAGGTTGGCCCAAAAGAACATTACGAACTTCGAGAGGATAAACATCACACAATACCTCATATTTGAAGGGCTTGATGTCGTATGACAGTCGGCACTATTGGCTGACACGGAGATCTCTTCCTTGGCGGAGCCATCCAATGGTGTTGCGACGTTGTCGGTAGGTCTAGTCGCTTGACGACCTCTGCTAAGATGAGGTTCTTCTAGCTATCACTATCAGCGATGAAGTGCATCGGGGTGCCTTTTACCCACATCTGTGAATGGAAGAGGCACTCGCCTTCTTCTGGCTCGTCTGGTTCACCAAGTTGGAGCTTGGTGGTAGCAACGGTAGAACTGGGTTCCTCATCCATGATATGTCTTGCCCTTTCTGGTTCTGACTCAGAGTCAGAACCCGCATCTGATTCAGAGGATTTCACTTCAGCCACCAATGACTTCTTTGGGCGACAGTCAACAATGTTATTCCAAGGTCTCTTATGGAAGTCCCACCACTTCTCGATATCTTTCTTTGTCTTGTTGGTGTCCTTCTTTTCTTTCGACTTGGATTGGTTGTGTTGATACTATCCATATTTTTTATATTCTTTGTTCTATGGGTTGGGACCGCCCCTTCCTAGATTTTTCTGTGAGGGGTTCCCAGACCTAAATTGTTGTGTCTTTTGTTTGAGCTTCTGCTCGATTTTGATGGCATATCGGTAGGTTGCACCCAAGGACGAGATGTGTAGAAATTCCATTTAGGTCTGGATGTATCTATGAAGAGAACCGCGATACTTGAGAACCAGATGTCACTATGAATCTTTGATACCCATCTTGGTGCGCAAGGTATGGAAGATATTTGTGAACTCTGGCACTGCTTGGTCTCTTTCTTGCCACGGTGTGGTCCATTTGGTATACAAGTCGTCATAACTTTCGACATGGTAGTATTGTTCCTTAATATAATCCCTCAATGATTCCCAGGTGGCCCTGACTGTAAATAATGAGGGTTCCTCTGTTTCCTTTTTCTCACAGAAAGTTTCCCACCAATATTTGACATGGGGAACGGATTTGAGGAGTGAAAAAGTAATATTTTCTCTATTCGAAAAGTTATTGATAGAAAAATACCCTTCTAGTAGATTCAACAACTTGTCTACAACATCTGCGTCTATCTGACCTTCAAATATAGGAATATCGAAGTTGATTTGTACCTTGAAGGGGGCGGTGCCTCTGCTCGAGGAAGATGTGTCGCCTATTGATAGCCGTTGAAGGATTTGTGTGAAACTATCCATCATATCGCTCATTTATTGCGTGAGGGCTTCCTCAAGTAACATTTTGAAATGATCTCTTGTCCTGTCATATTTCTTTTCTCTTGCCATGAGAGGTTGCTTGGGTGTGTGAGAGCCTTTATCCTCAACAGAAACAAGCTCAAGACCCAATTCTTCATACCCTGACCTCATTGGGGACATGTATTAAGATGACAAGGAGCAAACTTCTATAATACCATTGATCCGGATTTTATGCGCAGAACGAAATGAATACAAATTATTAAAAGATTATTAACACAAAATAACATATATACAATAAAATTTATTTTCTATTCAATAAGGAAATAAGATGAAATGGTAAAATGCAACGAAAGACAAGCTTGTTGGAATGGTGGTGGCTTATCTCTGAGAAGAGATGTGACGGTTGCGCTCATTCGCAAGAAGATGATTAAAATGAGGCTATGGAGGCATTTTTACAATAAACAAGAATGTCAAAAACCCTATACATCCAAAAATCTAACCCTAGGAGATGAAGCGCCAAAACTCATGTGGGCCCCGTTTGGCCGGTAAGTTAGTACATCAACTTCCCGGGGTCGTAACGTTTGCATACGATCTTCGTTTTAGGCCCACGATAGCTCGTTGGAAAGGTATCGTAGAGGAGATTCATTTTGGGGGATCAATAAGAGCCTTTGACTATCATTGAGAATCTCAATCCCAAAAAACCTTCATTTAGGCCCTCAAAATGGCCCCGAAAGTTAAAAACTGCTAAAAATAGTAAATTGCCAAAAAATTGTTTTGAGCGAGTTGGAAAAGTTGGGTGGCCACCGATATCCACCTAGATCAAGCTATGAAAATTGTATATGCTCAGAATATAATTCTTCGTCATATATTGAATAACATGACTCCAAAAGAAGCTTTCTTTGGAAAAGAAGCCAAGTGTTGAACACTTGAGGATCTTTGGCAGTCAATCAAGATGAAATAATGGAAGGAAGTTGTAACACCCCGAGTTTTGAGCCCCATATTAAATAATGTAGTTGTCAAGTGTTGAGATCCTAGAGTGTCAAAACAATTAAAAGAGGCCAGTGTGCCTAAGAAATGTAATGTTTTCATCATTATTAATAATAAATACATCGTTGGTTGTTAGACGGACAAGGAATAGAGTTATAGGGGGCTATGATTCCACAAGAGAGGGGGCTTGAGGGGCTAAGTGTTTATTTCATTTTTTAATTACCCATTTTGTTTAATGGGGGAAATAAGTTACGTAAGCTTCTTGGGGGAAGGCCATGAGGTTCTTGATTCCCAAGAGTTACATAATCTTGTCCCTTGTAACACAGCTGACCCCTAAATACCCTTTCTACGGATGTCGCATCCAATTTTTTGTTTTTCCTAACTATCTCAAATATTAATTCTGATGTCTTCGTTGGCTACTTCTTGCCACGAGCCTTCTAACGGTCGCCACCATACTAAAATATGAGTTATGGTTTTCAAGTGATTGCCTCTCAAATTTATTCGGGCATTATTAGTTGGGGTCTTTAGCGTTTGGTGTTGAATGCCCTGTTTTTTTTACTCCCCGAAGTCCTGAAATCTATCCTGATGGCCTTGGCCATTCAGTGATCGACGTTCAGCATTCTATGTTTCAGCGTTCGAAAATCGATGATCTATGTTCTACGTTTTGGCATTCGATGATTGGAGA
>JZKD02S1137323.1:0-12886 GCA_000966675.3 Picea glauca | reverse complement strand
TTTAAGTGCTTGAATCCCTTGGAGATTTGAGAGGGAATATGATCCCACTTTTATTTCACGTGGAGCTAGCTACTCATTGGTGGAGATTAGACCATAAGGGTGCCAAAGATTACACTTGATTTCTTCAACACTAGTCCATAGTCTCAAGACTGCATAATATCATTCAAAAATTCCTAATTAGGATAAATCATATCACATAAACTATAAGAACTCAATCATTCATAAAATTCAAACATGCATAACCCAAATGTCTCATATTTAGCATAATCTTTATAGTTTAATGTAGGCTTTAATCTCTTATGGCACAAAACAAACCACATAAATTGTAAGATGGGCCTTGAAATCCTACTATATAGTGGTCCATCAGAATCACTAGGGTTTATTTCCCTTAGATCACTAGCCTATGAAATGTACCCTAGGACCAATGAACTCTTATACTTTCTCATATGATATGAAGTTATAAACACAAGATGTCTTTTATATGGGTTTGAGTAGTCAACTATTGTTGAATTTTTACTTATACAACTAGCAATTATGATTCTTCTTTATTATTATAATCATTTAGCACATTAGCTGCATAAATAAGATGATTGAAAGAGAGGCAATCACATAAACAATAGAGACACACAAATTATCCTGGGAAACCCTCATGGGGAAGAAAACCCAGCAAAAACCTCCTCAATATAGATAGACCAAAAACCGAACAAAAGATCCTCACCTACTCCTTCGCTCACCTACTCCTTCGCTAGGAAGAGTATCACACCACTTAACCACGAGATACCAAGATATAGACCAAAACCCTCCTTGACGCCACCCCGGTTGCATCAGCTACTCCTCCAAGAATTGCACACTTTTTCCTCTTGTTGAAAAGCACATGAGTGAGTATGCAAATGAGGTGCTAGCATCCTTTATAAATAGTAGTTTGGCCTCCCTAAATTAGGTTTGGGTCGACCTGTCACTTTACCCTTTTAATTTACATTTAATTGTTAAGGCACAAAAGGAACGAATTTTACAAAGGCACAATAGGGCCTAATTAATAAATTAATATAATAATATTATTCAACATTCCCTCTTAGGTAGAATATTCTTCGAAGTTACAATATTTCAACAACTATCTCCTCTTCAAACTCTAGCCTCCCTCTCGCTTCAATATCTCACCTACATGAATTTTTTATGGCAAGGTCATTTACCAAATATCTAAGCATGGATACTTATGGATACAAAGATGGAATCAACCATTGGTGACTCGATGCCCAATCCCTCCACCAATTTAGTGTACTATTTGACTCCTTGTGTCCTAGAGTACAATGTTATGCATTCATAGTCCAAAAATTGTGTCAAATTATAGTTCTCACAATCCAACATAAATTTTCCAAGAGACCTTTGATCAACTCTACACAAACACACATTCTGTAAATGGTGGTGGTATACTGGTTTTGTTGTTTCCTAGCCCAAAGTAAAATACGTCAAACTAAAGGAATATAATTGGCATTGAATTGATTTCTTGTATGTAAGCTCAGCCACAAATTGGGTTTCAAGTACCAATCAATAAGTAAGCCTCTCCTAGTGATTAGCAAGACTCATTTTGCTCACCAATAGATATACGGTTACCGAGGAATGCTTTAGAATGTTGAATATACATACATACATACATACATACATATAAACCCTATATTTTTGGTGAAATTTAATGAAAAAAAACCATTAAAATAAATATTAAAATAAATAAATAAAAAATAAATAAATCTTTGTAAAAAATTTCAATAAAATCTATTTTTTAGCAAAATTAAAGGTTTGAAAATCAATTACTTTTTTAAACAAAAATAAATAATTTTTATTAAATATTTTTAATAAAAATAAAAACTAATATTTTATTTATAATATTTAGTAATCTTATGTAGCATATTTGGAAGTTTTGTGATTTATTATTAAAAATTAATTTTTTTAAAGAAATAAAATTATTTCCTTCCAAATTTTGATTTATTATAGAAAAATTAACATAAAAGTATAATTATTTAAAATTAATTAACAATTAAACATAAAAATTAATCCTCCTCCACCAACAAAAAAAAAACGTAGAAAAAATCAAATGGCAAGACCTAAAAGCAATTTACTCAAAAATTATAAATGATTTGGGAATGAATTACATAAATACCAATGTAATGTAATTATATTTTATATTTTCACATAAAGTGATTACTTAAAAATTCATAAACTAGAGAAATTAAAACAAAAAGATTTATAATCCTATTACTTTGAAATGGCATGTCGATGCAAGAACATCTATCGAATGATTGATTTTGACTACTAGAAGGTCCTTCAAAGTTTACTAAAGGGAGTGGGTTCCCTTAAAATCAAAATTTATAAGATAGAGTAGTGGAATTTTATTAAGGTATAATTGTTATTGACAATTATGAGTAGTTGAACAATTTAGATTGTATGTAATAATGGGTGATTCAATCCATTATTAGTAGTTGTTGAATGAATCCTCTTCATTGTGCATAAACTATAATTCAAACTTTGTAATGAGGGGGAGAGAGATTTTTGAATTGAGTGTGGTTTTTCATATGAAGAAAAAAGGAAATTTTGATGGCTTGTTCATATTTTTCTCCTCTTCCATAAATCTCTATGTTTGTGTTTTCTGTGCATGGGATTTCTAAAGGTATGATTGTAGGGTTAAAGCCCTCGTGGTTTTTATTTCTGAGGACTAATATGTTACCATTGGTATCAAAATTTCCATGGAATCGAACCTTGATCCTATACAAAACCTTTCATGAAACGATTTGACTTGACTTCATTTTCTCAACTTCTTGTAACAAAAAACCAGTTAGAGGTGTGTGTTTCAGTTACTAGATGATCCAGATTTTGCCACATGGTGATTGTTTTAGTTCTAGGTGTTAAAGTTCCTTTTCAAATCAATAGTAATAGTTTGAAATGGTAACATTGATATCTTGCATTTATCTGTTAAGTGACAAAGGAATAAAACAATTGGTACTTTTTTGGTAAACGTTGAAGAGAAGGTCACGTATTGAAAAGGAGTAGATATTCAAGAGAGATTATGAAGTATACCAATGGAGGTAAGGTGCAAATCATCTTTGTGCATAACTAAAAAATAATTAAAACATAATGTTCTTGGAACAGAGCATAGAGACCGAAGAAGGGAAGACAAAAGTATATGAAAGGAACCTTATAACTCTCACCTGCACCATTAGTGGTATCAGAGCAGGAATCAGATATCGTAGGTGTCAGACAAGACCTTATATGTCAATATTTGGCATTCAAAGTCTATGGAAGAGGACAAGGTCGAGAAAGGCTCGTAGCTAATGCAGAGCTACTCAAAAAAGTAATAAATCTTCAAACATGACTATAAGTTATGGAAGCTACTCAACAACGCGATATTGATATTGGGGATGTCAATGGTAGGGAATAAGAGTCATNGTAGAAAAAATCAAATGGCAAGACCTAAAAGCAATTTACTCAAAAATTATAAATGATTTGGGAATGAATTACATAAATGCCAATGCAATGTAATTATATTTTCACATAAAGTGATTACTTAAAAATTCATAAACTAAAGAAATTAAAACAAAAAGATTTATAATCCTATTAATTTGAAATGGCATGTCGATGCAAGAACATCTATCAAATGATTGATTTTGACTACTAGAAGGTCCTTCAAAGTTTACTAAAGGGAGTGGGTTCCCTTAAAATCAAAATTTATAAGATAGAGTAGTGGAATTTTATTAAGGTATAATTGTTATTGACAATTATGAGTAGTTGAACAATTTAGATTGTATGTAATAATGGGTGATTCAATCCATTATTAGTAGTTGTTGAATGAATCCTCTTCATTGTGCATAAACTATAATTCAAACTTTGTAATGAGGGGGAGAGAGATTTTTGAATTGAGTGTGGTTTTTCATATGAAGAAAAAAGGAAATTTTGATGGCTTGTTCATATTTTTCTCCTCTTCCATAAATCTCTATGTTTGTGTTTTCTATGCATGGGATTTCTAAAGGTATGATTGTAGGGTTAAAGCCCTCGTGGTTTGTATTTCTGAGGACTACTATGTTACCATTGGTATCGAAATTTCAATGGAATCGAACCTTGATCCTATACAAAACCTTTTCATGAAACGATTTGACTTGACTTCATTTTCTCAACTTCTTGTAACAAAAATCCAGTTAGAGGTGCGTGTTTCAGTTACTAGATGATCCAGATTTTGTCACATGGTGATTGTTTCAGCTCTAGGTGTTAAAGTTCCTTTTCAAATCAATAGTAATAGTTTGAAATGGTAACATTAATATCTTGCATTTATCTGTTAAGTGACAGAGGAATAAAACAATTGGTACTTTTTTGGTAAACGTTGAAGAGAAGGTCACGTATTGAAAAGGAGTAGATATTCAAGAGAGATTATGAAGTATACCAATGGAGGTAAGGTGCAAATCATCTTTGTGCATAACTAAAAAATAATTAAAACATAATGTTCTCGGAACAGAGCATAGAGATTGAAGAAGGGAAGACAAAAGTGTATGAAAGGAACCTTATAACTCTCACATGCACCATTAGTGGTATCAGAGCAGGAATCAAATATCGTAGGTGTCATACAAGAACTTATATGTCAATATTTGGCATTTAAAGTCTATGGAAGAGGACAAAGTAGAGAAAGGCTCGTAGCTAATGCAAAGCTACTCAAAGAAGTAATAAATCTTCAAACATGACTATAAGTTATGGAAGCTACTCAACAACGCGATATTGATATTGGGGATGTCAATGGTAGGGAAGAAGAGTCATTGATAGAATAGGGAGATCCTATTAAAGAGACTGTGGAAATAAGATTTATTAGGTTAGTCTTAGGAGCTAGCTCCAGACCCAAGAAAAAAGTGCCAACTTATTATGGTAGGTTGAGTGTTGAGAAGTTGGTTGATTAAGTGAGTGGCATGGATAAGTATTTTGAATATGAAAAAGTGGATGAGGAGAAGAAACTCAAATTTGTGGTGACCATATTGAGGGGTCATGAAAATNGCTTGAGTGTTGAGAAGTTGGTTGATTAGGTGAGTGCCATGGATAAGTATTTTGAATATGAAGAAGTGGACGAGGAGAAGAAACTCAAATTTGTGGTGACCATATTGAGGGGTCACGAAAATATTTGGTGGGATGGTGTGTAGACTGAGAGGAGGAACAAAGGAAAGAAAAAAAAAAAACCCCAGGATAGGATGGTAGCCAAACAAACTCAAAGGTAAATTTTTGCCTAAATATCATCATCTCTCTTTGTTTAAGCAGATGAAAAATTTAAAACAAAGATTAATTTCTATAAGAGAATACACAAAATAATTTTATAAAGTAAACAATAGAGCTGGATATGTTTAGGAAACTCTTGAAAAAATTTCCAGATATATCAATGGTTTAAGGTTTGATATTCAATATGAAATAAGTTTTTTGTTTCCAAAGAGTGTGGAAGATGCATATTAGTTCACTTTGAAGGATCAAGAAAAGATGGCCAAAAGACAAAGTCAAAAAGGAAAGAATCGTGGTGTAGTCAAAGGTCAAGGACAAAAAACTGGAAAGAATAAGTTTCCATCTCAGAAAGAGGAGATTGACAACTCAAACCAACAAGGAAAATCTTCCATAGGAAGTGATTCTAGAGGAAAAATACCTTACCCGAGGGGTAAAGGTAGAGGTAGAGAATTTGTCTATAGGTGTTTTGGATGCAATAAAATTGGACATAGATCATTTGAGCTTCTAGAGAATGATGCCAAGGAGAAAAAGAGTACACACATAGCTCAGGTTGAAGAAGGAGATGTGAAGACACCCATACATGAGGATTCCCCAGATAAAGAAGAGTCTCTATTGATGAAGAGAATATTTTTGAATATGACTAAGGAGATCAAAGAAACATTACAAATAAAAACTCTATTCATGACTGTATGTAAGGTAAAAGGAAAGTGTTGGAAGGTTGTAATTGATAGTGCTAGCACGAACAATTTAGTATCCACAAAGGTGGTTGATAAGTTGGGGTTGAAAAATACCATACACCCTACTCCATATAAGGTTTCTTGGCTGTAGAAAGAGAATCAAATTTTGGTCAATGAANTGTTGAGAAGTTGGTTGATTAAGTGAGTGGCATGGATAAGTATTTTGAATATGAAAAAGTGGATGAGGAGAAGAAACTCAAATTTGTGGTGACCATATTGAGGGGTCATGAAAATCTTTGGTGGGATGGTGTGCAGACTAAGAGTAGGAACAAAGGAAAGAAAAAAAATAAAAAAACTTGGATAGGATGGTAGCCAAACTCAAAGGTAATTTTTTTCCCAAAGATTATCATCTATCTTTGTTTAAGAAGATGCAAAATTTAAAACAAATATGAATTTCCATTAGAGAATACACAGAAGAATTTTATAAAGTAAACATTAGAGATGGATATGTTTAGGACACTCCTGAAAAAAATTCCAAGTATATCAATGGTTTAAGGTTTGATATTCAAGATGAAATAATTTTGTTGTTTCCAAAGACTGTGGAAGATGCATATTAGTTTACTTTGAAGGATGAAGAAAAGATGGCTGGAAGACAAAGTCAGAAAGGAAAGAATCAAGGTGCAGTCAAAGTTCGAGGACAAAAAACTATAAAGAATAATTTTCCAACTCAGAAAGAGGAGATTGGCAACTCAAACCAGCAAGGACAATCCTCCATATGAAGTGATTCTAGAGGAAAAATACCTTACCCGAGGGGTAGAGGTAGAGGTAGAGAATCTGTCTATAGGTGTTTTGGATGAAATAAAATTGGAGATAGATCATTTGAGTGTCCAGATAATGATGTCAAGGGGCAAAGGAGTACACACATAGCTCAGGTTGAAGAAGGATATGTGAAGACACCCATACATGAGGATTCTGTAGAGAGAAGAGAGTCTCTATTGATGAAGAGAATCTTGTTGAATCTGACTAAGGAGATCAAAGAACCATCACAAATAAAAACTATATTCATGGTTGTCTGCAAGGTAAAATGAAAGTGTTGTAAGGTTGTAATTGACAGTGTTAGCATTGACAATTTAGTATCCACAGAGGTGGTTGAGAAGTTGGGGTTGAAAAAGGCCATACACCCTACTCCATATAAGGTTTCTTGGTTGCAGAAAGAGCATCAAATTTTGGTCAATGAACAATGTGAAGTAGAATTGCATATTGGTAGCTACAAGAATAAGATATTGGTTGACATCATGCATATGGATGTGTGTCACATTTTTTTGGGAAGACCATGGCAGTACAACAAAAATGAAATACGTGATGGAAGGATAAACCTTTACACCTTTGAAAAAGATGGAGAAAAGCATACACTTTTTCCATTGAAAGAGGGAAGTGTAGCTAGAGAAATCAATCCTAAAGTATTGCTAATTAGTGGGAAAGAATTTTTGAAAGAGATTAAAAATGTGGAGGTAAATTTTGTTGTAGTTGGCAAGCTAAAGGTAATTCTTAATAACACTAATTCAGATGAATTACCTAAATAAATTCATGATTTGTTAGAGGAATTTGTTGATATAGTGGTTGATGATTTTCTAAGTAAGTTGCATCCCATAAGAAGTATAAGTCATCATATTGATCTTATTACTAGAGCAAGTTTTCCAAACAAAGTAGCTTATAGAATGAACCCAAGAGAGAATGTAGAGACCATGAGACAAGTAATGAAAATATAGTTAGAGGTGTGTGTTTTAGTTACTAGATGATACAGATTTTGTCTCATGGTGATCGTTGAAGTTCGAGGTGTTAAAGTTCCTTATCAAATCGACAACAATGGTTTGAAATGGTAAAATTGATATCCTTCATTTATATGTTAAGTGACAGAGGAATCAAACAATTGGTACTTTGTTGGTAAATGTTGAAGATCAGATCACATATTGAAAATGACTAGATCTTCAAGAGAGAGATTATGAACTATACCAATCGAGATAAGGCACAAATCATCTTTGTGAAAAACTTAAAAAAAATAAAACAAAGTGTTCTAAAAAAAGAGCATAGAGACTGAAGAAGGGAATACATAAGTGTATGTGTTATCGCACAAACTATAGGTTGGGAAAATACCAACCCAATCCATGATATGGAGATAATTGTGGGAGAGTCTACCCACTATCACCTTAGATAAACCCTCCCCTCACTTTAGTGAAGGAAAAATACTACACAAGGAGGGAATCTTGGGTGACCCTAGGGGGATTGAGATAGAGAATGGAGAGATGATAAGTGAAACCCATATAGTTCAATGATAGTTATGATGGAAGTCTTGAAAATGAGTCTTGTAGAAGGACACATAGTTTCCAAGTGATAGAGACCTACAAAACAATGTTACCCTTTATGTTAACCAAGGGGAACAAGCAAGAAACCTTGATGTCCCAAATGTGCAACATTTATAGAAATATATATCACCAAGATAAAATGTCAATGGCTTCAAATTCAACCATCCAAAATCTAGTACAAGATATCAAAAATAAAGTTGGCAAAGACCATTCTAACTTCCAATGATTAAAGTGATATTTTGATGGTTATTATGGATGTTTATTAGATGTTATCAGCAAGTTGTTATAACATTCAAGTGGTTGTATCAAAAAAAATTCTACAACAGAAAAATCCAACCACAAAAATTAACAATTAATCCATCAAAAATATAGATAGTGAGCAATAGAACAATAATAGACGTTTACAAGTAAATTTCAGCGGTTGGTAAGTGTGCAACAAGTAAAAGAGAGAGTTTTATGCAACCCTAATGGTCGTAGATTTAAGTTTGTAACAACAGAAATATTCTTGGCCTAAATAGGATTCCTTTAGGGCATAAGCAATATTATAGCACTAAGAAAAGATTTGAACTTGAACAAATTCAATATTTCAAAAAATCACGCATTCCAATGAAAGTATTTTATTTCTCCAATGCAATAAATGATTCGTGCCTTTCCAAATGGGTTGTGGAGTCCTATTGCAATAGGTTATATCTACTATCTCCCTAGGGGTGTAAACCCTTTTAATCCCTAGGGAAAGTAAAATCTAACAAGGTAAATCTAAGAGGGTGTAAGCCCTTTTACTCCTCCTAGCAACCTTTGCAATAAATTCTTTCACAAACAATAATGATAAAACTTGGTGGAGGGTGTATGSCCTTATACTCCTCCAAGGATCTATCCAATAACAACCATGGAACAAGAAAGGAAACTAACAATATGCATATTTTTCTTACCAATTCCAAAAAATGCCAAGACAAACCCTAGTTACCAAGTATTTTTCATCACCAAAGAAAGAGAAAGAAACTCCAAGAGATAGCGCACCACTTTACTCCACATGAAAAGAGATAAGCCATAGCACAAGAGAGAGAGAAGATGAATTTTCCCAAGAGGGGCACAAATTTCAGCCAAGAATCCTCTCCAAGATGGGAGAGTTATCATAAAACGAAAATGAAATGATTCTTATTNTTAATAACACTAATTCAGATGAATTACCTAAATAAATTCATGATTTGTTAGAGGAATTTGTTGATATAGTGGTTGATGATTTTCTAAGTAAGTTGCATCCCATAAGAAGTATAAGTCATCATATTGATCTTATTACTAGAGCAAGTTTTCCAAACAAAGTAGCTTATAGAATGAACCCAAGAGAGAATGTAGAGACCATGAGACAAGTAATGAAAATATAGTTAGAGGTGTGTGTTTTAGTTACTAGATGATACAGATTTTGTCTCATGGTGATCGTTGAAGTTCGAGGTGTTAAAGTTCCTTATCAAATCGACAACAATGGTTTGAAATGGTAAAATTGATATCCTTCATTTATATGTTAAGTGACAGAGGAATCAAACAATTGGTACTTTGTTGGTAAATGTTGAAGATCAGATCACATATTGAAAATGACTAGATCTTCAAGAGAGAGATTATGAACTATACCAATCGAGATAAGGCACAAATCATCTTTGTGAAAAACTTAAAAAAAATAAAACAAAGTGTTCTAAAAAAAGAGCATAGAGACTGAAGAAGGGAATACATAAGTGTATGTGTTATCGCACAAACTATAGGTTGGGAAAATACCAACCCAATCCATGATATGGAGATAATTGTGGGAGAGTCTACCCACTATCACCTTAGATAAACCCTCCCCTCACTTTAGTGAAGGAAAATACTACACAAGGAGGGAATCTTGGGTGACCCTAGGGGGATTGAGATAGAGGATGGAGGGATGATAAGTGAAACCCATATAGTTCAATGATATTTATGATGGAAGTCTTGAAAATGAGTCTTGTAGAAGGACACATAGTTTCCAAGTGATAGATACCTACAAAACAATGTTACCCTTTATGTTAACCAAGGGGAACAAGCAATAAACCTTGATGTCCCAAATGTGAAACATTTATAGAAATATATATCAGCAAGATAAAATGTCAATGGCTTCAAATTCAACCATCCAAAATCTAGTACAAGATATCAAAAATAAAGCTGGAAAAGACCAGTCTAACTTCCAATGATTAAAGTGATATTTTGATGGTTATTATGGATGTTTATTAGATGTTATCAGCGAGTTGTTATAACAGTCAAGTGGTTGTATCAAAAAAATTTCTACAACAGAAAAATCCAACCACAAAAATTAACAATTAATCCATCAAAAATATAGATAGTGAGAAATAGAACAATAATAGACGTTTACAAGTAAATTTCAGCGGTTGGTAAGTGTGCAACAAGTAAAAGAGAGAGTTTTATGCAGCCCTAATGGTCGTAGATTTAAGTTTGTAACAATAGAAATATTCTTGGCCTAAATAGGATGCCCTTAGTTAATAAGCAATATTATAGCACTAAGAAAAGATTTGAACTTGAACAAATTCAATATTTCAAAAAATCACGCATTCCAATGAAAGTATTTTATTTCTCCAATGCAATAAATGATTAGTGCCTTTCCAAATGGGTTGTGGATTCCTATTGCAATAGGTTATATCTACTATCTCCCTAGGGGTGTAAACCCTTTTAATCCCTAGGGAAAGTAAAATCTAACAAGGTAAATCTAAGAGGGTGTAAGCCCTTTTACTCCTCCTAGCAACCTTTGCAATAAATTCTTTCACAAACAATAATGATAAAACTTGGTGGAGGGTGTATGGCCTTATACTCCTCCAAGGATCTATCCAATAACAACCATGGAACAAGAAAGGAAACTAACAATATGCATATTTTTCTTACCAATTCCAAAAAATGCCAAGACAAACCCTAGTTACCGAGTATTTTTCATCACCAAAGAAAGAGAAAGAACCTCCAAGAGATAGCGCACCACTTTACTCCACATGAAAAGAGATCAACCATAGCACAAGAGAGAGAGAAGATGAATTTTCCCAAGAGGGGCACAAATTTCAGCCAAGAATCCTCTCCAAGATGGGAGAGTTATCATAAAACGAAAATGAAATGATTCTTATTNGTGAGGCAGGGCTCTGTCTGTGCAAGTGGACGTTGTCATCCATCTGTATCTCGATATTCCATGTCTATAACCTGAGGGCCTCGAGATATAATCTCCTTAGTTTTTCCTAGGAATTTAGGATAACAACATGAAAGGAACCTTATACCTCTCACCTACACCACATGCTCTCAATAATCTTTATTGTTTTAGAATGTTGCAAACCTTAAATAAACTCAAAGTTAAATTAGAATATATTGATTTTATAATTGTAAATTTATGTGTTTATAAAAATAATATTAATTATAAGATAGTTAGATTTTATTAATTCCTTTAATGATAATTGGGAGATTTATATTAATAAAAAACATTGTCGCAAAGATATAGGAAATTACATCTAGATTTATTCCTTATTGGATTTTATTTAAAGAAAAATTGTCAATTCCTTATTTTCCATATAAATAAAATACTTATGTCAACAAAAACTTCATCCCAATATTTCTTACATGAATAAATTCTAAAAAAGACATAAACACTATATGGTTAAATTTGGATTATGGGCCAATCTTCTAATCACCATTAGTTGTGCTATTGAGGGAGATGTTTTCTTCTATATTACTATTGTCCAAGCTTCCTTTGTTTTCAATGAGGTCCTTTCTATTCCTACCACATTGGATTTATTTTGATGTAGGGGTTCTAATTGTTCTTGTATATCGTCTTCTTCAACCTAGTTTGCCCAGCTCACCTTAGAGGGCTTTGCATTCTGATATGGATTTGAGTGAAAAGAACGTTATTCTTATATTAAACCTTGCTGTGCTAATCCTTGCTGAGATGGAGGGTCTTGTTTTGAAGGATTATCCATGGTTTTCTTTGTATCCATTGATGTGTCCCTAATTTCATCTATATCTACTTTTGGATCTTCCATGGGAGGGTCCAATTGAAATGGATCTTCCTTGGTAAACAATTAATATTCTTCCTTGGCTCCAAATCAATAAGTTGGTTTGTGTTGATGCTTCTTAACTTTCCTTGGCCCTTTTGGTCAATTTGCTTCTAAATTCCCTTTTTCAAAGCAAGATCTACAATGGAAAGAAACATGTTCATAATCAAACTTTCATGTCCAGGAGTAGTTTTCACCTTTCATAATTATTTATGTCAGAAACCCTTTGCTAAAGTCCATATCCACACATATGCGAGTGTAAGTTGTGGTGTTTCACTTCTTTGTTTTAGAAATTCCATAATAGTGTCTTTCAAGTGCTTTGTTAATGGAAGAGAGAGAGTTTGAACCCAAAAATACAAGGGAAAATTTGGAAGTCTAACCCACAAAGGAGTTGAAGAAAGGCTATCTTTCAATGGATCAAAGGATGGAGTCCATGGTTTTGTTCATAATCCCGAGTTTCCCTAGAACCAAGGTCCAGAGTTTAAAATCAAATCCCTATCTTCAACAAGATCAAACTCCACTATGAAGAATCCCTTTGCACATGGATAGATAAAAGCCT
>JZKD02S1137279.1:0-12886 GCA_000966675.3 Picea glauca | reverse complement strand
GTTGACGATGCAGGAGGCAACGCCAACTCTCCATATGTTTGGAAGAATAACCAAACGAAGGAGGACATGAATCTATGAGAAAAACTTCCTAAGGTCATGCTATATCCTAGATCTTTGATGAACAAACAGAAAGATGTGCTTTGTCCAAGGGAGACTCCTTGTGTTGTCAACAAAAAAGAATATACTTTCCCCTTCCTCTTTTTGGGGTATATTTGATTTTTTTGTCCTTTTCAATAATTTTGGAAATCTTTAAAAAGAATAAAAGAATGCTACGTTACAAAGGAGGATCGAGTTTTGCAAACATACTAGTTCCAAGTGCATGAAACACAGGGACGCTTAGGGAAAAGGGACATATGCAGGAAAAGGACACTCGGGAAAAATCCTCCAAGGGCCAAAGGTGTCAAGACGCAGAAGCAAAGTGTTATAGGGCTTGTGTATAAGGCATGCTTTAGATGGTTCCGTTGAGAGCAACATGGAGCCAACATTAGGCCAAAGACGCAGGTATGCAAACACAATTAATAATACACACAATGGTAATGTCCTTTGATGTAATTTTAATGAGCCTAGAGAAGGTAAGCTCAACGTTTTTTCATTTTTAGAGAGTCTGAAAAAACATAAAAGGAGACTTCGCTGGCATGCCTTTTTCGAAATTTAGTCTTAGTCGGTTCGAAAAAAAAGGTAAAATAGCACCAAAAAAAAATCTATTCAAAATCAATTTAATGAGTGTGACAAAGACAAGATCACTCGATAATCTTTTCATTTTTAAGGAGTCTAAAAAGAGCTTAACTATGGACTCTGTATAGGATGTTCTTTTGGACTATTTTAATGAGTGTGAAGGAACAAGGTCACTCGACGATCTTTTCAATTTTAGGGAGTCTGAAAAGAGCTTAACTATGGACTCCATGGGGATGTTCTTCTGGACCATTTTAACAAGTGTGAAGGAACAAGGTCACTCGATGATCTTTTCAATTTTAGGGAGTCTGAAAAGAGCTTAACTATGGACTCTGTGGGGGTTCCTTTTTCATAAATTTAGTCCCTCAGGCCCGAAAAAAGGGGTAAACTTATACCTAAGGATACTCTTCTAGAGAACTAAAGTTCCTAGAGTATACCTTTGTTTGTACAGTTGACCATCTAGACCAAAAAAGGGGTAAACTACTGCCGGATAGACGTGCCTTCAAATTTCAGTTGAACGAGCGTGAAAGACAATAAGATCACTCGGTAATCTTTTCATTTTTAGAGGGTCTAAAAAGGGCTTAAAAGAAGACCCATTTTTAAAATTTTGGGAGTCCCAAGGGTGAGGTCAAGAGTGATAAATAATCATGCAGATGAGGCTCAAACTCATAATCAGAACAAGACTAACAGGGACTCCTGAGCTTATAGTTATTACCAACAACATGGATGCCAAAAATGCAAGCAGGATCTAGCTAGGGCATCCATGAAGGGGAAGGCTCTACCATGGAATTACGACACTTATTAAGTAGAATATATGGTTCCATGTCGCAACTCAGTGGGTTCGATCCTATGGCAAAGCGATAAATACAATGAGATACAAAAAGTGGAGGTGGAATACTAACTTAAATGCTCAAGTTGAAAAAATGATATTTTTACCAAAGGATCTTCAAAAGTGACCCAAATCTCCTAAAAGGTTCCCGATACCCAAGTGACCTATATCGTAACCTTCCCAACGGAACTCCTGAACCATACTAAATGATTTTTAGTTTAGAAAAAATGACAAGGGGGTCCAAAAATTGACCAAAAGGGGCCAAAAAGTCTATAAATAGAAGCTGGCAGCTCATTATCACCATTGCGGATTTGGGAAATTGACTATGGAGCCAAAAACACCCATTTGATAAAAGTATTGATTCTAGAAGATTTAGTGGACGAAACGAACTTCCGATTGGACCAAGTAAGTACAAATTCACTTCTCTTGCATTTCAATTTTTAATTTATGCATTTTATTTCATTTTTGGGGGGGCGCCGACCTTTTTAAAGGGTTAGCTCTAGGCACACGCGGGTTGTCTTGGGACAACACGCGTATGCACATGTGCAAAAGAATTATTGCACGCGTGCATACGTGACTGTCACCACTACAGCCCACGTATGCCCCCAATTTTGTGAAAAAAAAATTAAAAAGCAAGGTTTAATTCCTCTCCTGAACTGGCACTTGCAGGATGTATGTTCACTGGAGGGAAAGAGAGTATGAAGACATTGAAATTTTGGTCGATGAGGACCCTAGTATGATTTTTTCATTGACTCAATGTGGTCCATTGAAATTCTACCAGTGTCCATTCATGCATGCACAACCGAGGCTACTGAACGCCTTGATAGATTATTGGCACCTGGATGCAAAGGCCTTCATGCTTGAAGGTCAGTCATTGACTCTGGCAACAAAGGAAATATACTTCTTGACTAGCCTCTCGAGGAGAGGGAACCAGTCAACTTCTGCACATTTCCATTAGGGCCTCATAACATAGCGGAGCTGATTGGGCTCCATTGTGAGGCAGGGACTGACAAAGTGGGCACACAGGTGTCGATCAACAAGATCTCTAACCTATCACTGAAAGTGATAGTACTGCTGATTAGGAGGATCACTGGATTCGCTGCACTTCACCAAGCATCCTAGGCACACATGAATTGTGTGGTGCAGTGTTTGAATGCACACGTGTTTGATTGGAGAACGACATTACTTGACTGCATGAAAAGGTAGTTGATTGAGTGTCGCATGTGGAGGCACAAAAACTTTAGGTTTGGGACCATACTTTGTTCATTCTTCTTCAAGAGGGTGCCCAGTATTATCCCTTGAGAGATAGTACAATGGCACACAACCACATTCCCAACCATATGTAGATGGGCAACACTGTTGTCGCGACAGGGTGGTGGAAGCACCATGGAGGCCTTCGATGACAAGTTCTTTGACTGGTGGTCTCGCTAGATTCCAGCGATAGAAGACTACCCGTATGTTGGTATTGACTTTTCCAGAGACCTGAATATGGTAGTTCCTTTTGGAGCAGTGTGAGGAGAGTTGGGTAAGTTTTTAATTTTCATAGTTTTTAATTTTTATTTTCTTTTATATATATCAAATTTTTTTTTTGTGTGTAACAGTGTATATGACAATGATTTGTTTGTTATGTGCAGATGTGGGACCAGTGCATCCAGCTAATTTTCCGAGGACTAGATGACATCCTTGTCCAGATGCGGGAGAAACCAGAGCCACTGGACTGGCAGGAGCAGCAAGGGGGCCTCAACCTTGGGAGGCCAAGAGAGTTTTGAGGTGGGTAGAGTGAAACCTTACCGCTTCTACTCGTGCTATGCCTATGGCAAAGATTATGATATTCCACCCTCTATGCAGCCTCATGTAGTTGGGGTGCCAAGGACTTGGGTCCAACTTTTTCAGTGTTTGGAAAACGCCATTGTACACTATGGTCGGTCCAACAAGCCCCACCCTTAGCTAGGTTGGATTGTTTATGTGTCGTGAGCACTTTTGTACATTTTTGAGGGCATAAGCCCCGTGAATCCTACTGTGTATATTTTTGAGGCATTTGGGCCCACACTATACTCTAATACATTTTTCGACATATATATATATATGGCTCTTTTTTGTATTTTAATGCTTTATGGATTATGCTACAAATTTATTTACATGTGTGTGTGTTTTTTATCTTTACATGTGTGCAAAGTGCCAATGTAATATATGAGTAGCTAGAGTATCAATGATGTGATTTAATCTCCTAGGAACATGAATGTAAGTAATGTAATCAAAAATTCGTTCTAAGAGATGTACCCTAAGGAACCGTTGGTGTAGAGTGGGGTTGTAAATGCGGTAAACACCATTTAATTGAGACACAACCAATTGAGCATATAAGTAGACCCAGAGGTGAGAGATACCAAGCGACAAAGTGTCACAAAGAAACTCTATGACTGCGCTGTATTCGACAACGTTATTTGTAGAATTACCTAAACATATACCTCCTAAGGATAACAAATGACCTTGACATGTAAAAATCACCCAAGCTGCGAAAGCAAGCCTCTGAGTGTGTCAACTAGCCCATCCGCAAACCCCATGAAAACCACTAATTCACTTAACATCTGCCATAGTGAAAAGAATGTCATCAAAACGACAGTTACATAAATGGAAAAGACAAAAATTAAGAAAAACAAATGTACAGAAACTATACATATGTTACAAGAAGTCACTGAAGGTGACCCACCTACGAGTAATACTTCTTGAGGAAGAGCCCATTTCTAGGCTCAACCAAAGTGTTTCCCTCAAAGTCAACCAGACGATACACACCTTTTTTAAGAACCTCTTTAACAATGAATAGTCTGAACCACATGGGTTTGAATTTTCCTACCCCTAAGGGATCCTTATCTTGGTCATAGATTAGGACAAGGTCACCTTCAAAGAAAATACGAGGGCGAATGGACTGATCATACTGACACTTAACTTTTTGTTTGTGAGCCTCATTGGCCAAGGCTGCGTCTCGAAATTTCTCATCGAGTTTTTCAAGATGTAATAACCTCTCTTCAAGCGGTGAAGTGTCTGGAAATAACTATACTGCCAATATTAAAGAGGGGATCTAACATTCTATGGGTAAAACTACTTCTAGCCCATAAACGATTTGAAAAGGTGAGAAACCAGTTGCAGTCTTAACAAACGTTCAGTAGGCCCATAACGCAGAGTACAACATCAAATGCCAATTTGATTTGGTCGAATTGATTGTTCGCTATAAAATAGTCTCGAGGGACTTATTGATGTTAACTCATTCATCATTTTATTCTAGAAGTGAATGCCATGGTCAGTGAAAATCTCTCTTGGGACACCAAACCTTGCTATAATCTGGTTGAACAAAAAGAGAGTTGTTGTCTCTCCATCATCCTTGAACATGGGCATAGCTTCAACCCACTTCGTAAAGTAGTCTACTACTACGATGATATAATGGTGCCCCCTTTCTCAAGGGGGGTTGCATGTAGTGTAATAAATCCCCCACTTGGTGAAAGGACCAATGGTAATTATGGGAAACATAGGAGTAGGGTGTGTCCTCATCTTCTGAGAGAAGATTTAACATGGGTGGCACTTCTTGACCGATTCAACAAAATCTTTTATTAATGTCAGCCAGAAGTAACTGACGTGTAATATCTTTTGGGTTGTTTCCAAACCAGACATATGGCCACCACATGCTCCAGTGTGGCAATAGTTAAGGATGATTTATTCTTCTTAATGAGTAAGACATCGGTGAAGGATGGAATCTATGCCTCGATGACACAATGTGTCTTCAAGTATAAGATAGTTCTTGTCCTGATGTCGTATATGGAAATGCTCATCATGAGAAGAAGAGGTAGGGCACTTCAAAGTCTGGAGATAGACAAGTATATATCCATACGAGGGGTCCGAAGACATGATCATAAACATGTCTCCTTTAATAGGCGACTCTTCGGGCATAACATCACCTGACTCGACCAGAAGTTTCAATATTGGTTCTGCAAAGACCAATGACTTTTTGGATTTTGTCGAAACAAAATCTAAGTCAAATTCTTGGAGGACAACTATCCATCTACTAATATTTTTTCCAATTATTCGTCGTTTCAATACATATTGAAATGGATTCACAATGACAATGATGGTGGTCTTGCAAAACAAGATATAATGATGGAACCATTGGACAACATGAACTACTGCCAACGCAATTTTTTAAACATGGGAATAATCAAGTTCTAGTCCAACTAGGCCTTGGATTAGATAATATATTACATACTCAGAAATTACATCATCCTCCTGAACCAAGACCATACCGATGGTCAACTCTGCTGCAGCCTAGTTGAAACTATGAAACCTCACAGACAACCTGACATAACACATAAAATGCATTTGTTTGGATTCAAGTGAATCCAGTAGTAGTGACATCGCTCAAATATGAGTTTGAGGTGCATAGGATGATCAACTCTTTTATGAGATCATGATGCTAAATCATCAAGGTATGCCTCAACTATATGTTTGATATTGTGGAAAGCGAAAGACATGGCCCGCTGAAAGGTAGCTTGATTATTTTTTAGACCAAAAGGCAATTTCTGATAAGTGAATGTACCCCATAGAAAAATGAAAGTGGTTTTATGTTGGTCTTTGGGTTTGATCTGTATCTTATTGTAGCCCAAAAAACCATCCATGAAATAAAAGGCCTCGCATCCTGTGCATTCATCGACTATCTGTTCAATAAATGGTGTAGGGAAATTATCCTTTCGACAAGCCTTGTTTAAATCATAGAATTCTGTAAAAACACAAATCGTACCATGCTTCTTATTGACTGGAATGGGGTTTGACACCCATTAAGTCAAGTGAACGGGGTAGATAAAACCTGCCTTAAGTAGTTTCTCTACTTCAGCTTTGATATCTGCCGCTTTCCTAGGATTGACTGGATGAATATTTTGCCGGACTGGCTTAGCGTTAGGATAAGTCATGATTTCATGTTCGATGATTCTTGGATCAGTGCCTGACATTTCCTCATAAGACCAAGAAAAAATGTCACAAAATTATTTAACTAAATCTGTGTAGATTCAAATCTCTTCGAGGGAGAAATCAACTGCAACGAGGAAATTCTCTGTGATGCCAGGGGTTCTGGAGATATCAATAGGTATCATTTCAGTGATGGCTACCATATTAACCTCATCATAAAATGTGTGTGTAGCCAAGGGATTGATAGGACAAGACCTATCTCTAGTCATATTCAAAGTGAATTCTCCTGCTTCAATTCTTCTTAACTCTGGGAGGAAGTAAGATATATGATGGAGATCATCCCAGGGTTTTTCCAGACTGGTCATTTCCTCTATAATTGCTTCATCGGAAGGCAGGACTAAGTCTAAAGAATTGGTATTGGCAAGGGAACCTCGAGCCCAAGTAGGCTCTGAAATCGGATCTAACTCTTGTGCAGGAGTTGGATCGGGGTCAGCAGGAGATTTTTGGACTATAGAGTACGCAACTTTTGTCACAGACAAGGGCATGGCCATGCCATGGTTCCATATACCTTCCATCGTGTTTGATGGGGAAGGAAGAGTCCATGGATCATGAAATTGATTCATACAAAATGATGACCCTTGAAAAATATCAACCTTAGGCTGGTTTGATACAAACTTAACATCATCAGGAGGGGGTAGGTAATCGAAAGTACCCATCAAAGGTAGGCACAAACCAACCCCTATATTGATGATGTTGGGTTGAGGGTTGTCTATCATCGAGACCATGGATGCCCTCGATAAAGGGTTAGGATGGGAGAAATAAAACTGATCAATGGTCACTATCCGGTCCTCGTGTGGAAACAACAAGACCCAGAAAATAGTAGAAACCATTGCTTGCATAGCATAATTCCAACTCCTTCCTAATAGGATATTATAGTCAAGATGAGCATTGACTACTTAAACTTCAACGCACATAGTTTTCCTGCCTAACTGCATGGGGAAAGATGGAATGATGTCATGTGGTTGGAAATAATGACCATCAAAAGTGGTAAGGAGAGTTGGTGACATAGAAAACGAGCTGGCCTATGGCCTTCCAACATGCCAAATAAATTACGCATGTCGAGGCACCCTCATCAACCACTGTGTGGAAAATTTTCGGTGTAAAATTTTTCATGGTATAAGCCACTACTATCTGAAACACAACGTGGTAAGGGAGATGAGGTTTTAAGTTGGTCATATCAAGCATGATCGTGCCCAGATTACAAGTCTCAGTAGATCCTAAAGTGGCTAACATAACCTTTCTCTAGGAAGGGAAACTCTGGAGGACTTCCAAAGTAGACATCGCATAAGGGGTTTGTGACAAATCCACCACCACAGAGTAGTTCTGGGCGGCCCTTGCATTCGGGTTGTGAGAGGATTTCTTGAATGCACCTTTTGGGATGCATGTCATTGTTTCACCCAACATCTTCTCAACCTGGAGAGGAAGAGGGGGAATCTCAGCTTCTTTACTCTTCTCAGAGGAGCTAGGCATTTTGTAATCATGCACTCTAGTTGATGTGTATGCATCACCTTTCATCATGTACACATTTGTAGATGAATGATTGCTCAAAGATGGAGGATGTCCTTGACCGCCCCATTCCGCGCTCACTGAGGCTTGAGTTAAATTTTTCCCATGTTGGAATGAGTTCATTAACACAACAGGCTACTATTGTGCCAATAAATTTTGGGCCTCTGCGAGCTGAGGGCACTGATAAGTTGGGTGGTCTTCCATGCATAGATTACACGAATACTTCATATTTTTCTTTTTAGTGTTTCCCCTGCGAACATTATTGATAGGTTTCTTATCCCTTACCCTTCTTTCATTGTTTCTTCTTCCCATTGGGCTGTTGGTTGGCCTTCAAGTTTGTCGATTGTACACTGTGTACATCCAACATCTGGGTAGGGGGAGCAACTAGAACGGTGGTCTGGATGGATGTTGTCTATTGTATCGACAATTGTTGCAATTGTTTTGATAGTGGATCAGTGGACTTAGCTTGTGTTGAACTGACAAAACCATCGACATGTGGTCCAACTCTCTGTTTGGTTTTGTCAATAATTTACCTAGGTGCATCTGGAAAGATTTCATAAAGTAGGCCAGATTGCAAGTAAATTATATCAATTTGTTGAGCTCTCATTATCACATATTCTTCAGAAAAGACTCTCAATGTCACTACACCTTTGGATAACTAGGGTACCAAAGATTTAAGGAACCGCTCCAACAAAAATTCTGGTGGGACTGGTACTTTTATCAAACTCTTCCAGCATCTCCATCCTCGGATGTGATCGGAGATATGGAACGCCTTGGTTTGCTCAAATTTGGCCAACAATCCAGTGCCAGCATCGTATCTCATAGGTAATTGGAAATGGTTTAAGAAATCCATTGCCAATTCACCAAAGGAAGAGTATCTTGAGCAGTCGATCTCAATGTACCATTTCACAGCACTCCCTATGAGAGTGCATTGAAACAAGTGCAACTAGTCAGATTCATATTCCAATGAGTTAGATGAGCACCAGATATGAAAAGTAGTCACATGATTTCCTGGATCTTCATTAGGTTTGGCTTTGAACTTGGGAGTGTCTGAAGGCAACTTGGTTGACATAGGAGGCCAATGCGGATCATGAGAGATGGGGTCACTCAACAACCTTGTTAGGTTATAAAAATGCAAAGTTTCCAGGAACAGTAGTTTGAGCTGTTGATTATGACCATGGAAAAAGGGACCTGGATTTTGACTGGCACCAGGTTGCCAGGAAAATTTTGGCTGCTAGCTAGGATTCTGGTAAAAACCTTGTCCAGGACCAACGTATGGATTCTACGCTTGTTGAGGCATCATTGGCTGACTTCCCTAGAAGGGAAAAGGAGGTTGGGCTTGCATTGTAGTCCAAGGATTTTGAGAGGGGATGCCCCCTATTGACCCGATGAGAATAGGTGTCGAACATTGTCTGGGGTTCCAATGATTTTGGAAAGGGTTTCCCCCTCTCAGCATCCATGACAAGGAAGTTGATCCTTTCCAAGGATCCCAAGGTCCTTGGGGAGAAGGGATTTCTGGGTTTTCCCCCTGTGCAGGAATAGTACCCTGCATAGGATTTGGTTGTCCATAACCGGGGTTGCCCCCGGTGGGGAAAGCAGCGGACGAGAAAGCAATGTTATAAAATGCACCGAACAAAGAGAACAATGTCGAACCTATCAACTGACTATTAGAAGGCAGTCCTTGACTACTCACTCCATACGAACCATAGTTCGTGATTGGCCCAGTTGATTGCTGGTGAGCACCACCGAGTGTAGGGAATGAAGGAGGTATGTGAACCCCTCCATAAGGGAAAGCATTATAAGGAGCTGGAATTCCCCTTGTGGACCCTTGCAGAGGAGTTTTTGAACTCCCTACCCCTAGACTTAGAGTTTGTTGAGTGGAGTGAAAACGGACAACATTTGGATCAAATCCAGGCATTCCATATGTGAACGAAGGGCCCGTCACACTCTGAGACAACGAAGCAATGATCGCCGCCAAATATGGGAGCGGACCATTTCCCGAAGTAGAGGTAGTCAAAACCATAGTGGTCCAGACTGGTGATGGTTGGTTAAGAGGTGGAACACCCCTATTTGTGACAACCATAGAGGGAATATGAGAATTCCCTAAAGAAGTTGTGGGATTTGGTTCCATCTCTATTTGGGATACTTCCAAACGCTCATAAGGATAGACCTGTATGACAACCAGTGCCGAAAGATCTGTAATCGGAGGGTTGTTAGGACCAAAAGCTTGTGCTCCAAAGTCTGTAATGGTTGGCTCCTTTGGGATGAGATGTTCTTCTCTCGAAGGTGGGTTGGACACAGTTACCCGTGGCCTAGTTTCTTCAAACGACCCTTGATGGTCTAGCTTCCGCCTTAGCGGCAGTGGGGGTGGCTCCAGATCGATCGGTGGTAGGCCAAGAATCCTTCACGACCGACAGAGCTCCTGATCCTCCACTGTGTGAGAATATTAGATACACACTAAGGCCTTTCTAACTGATTTAGAAACAAACACACTCTATCAAAAAATTCCTATGCAATAAAACAGGAAGTCACTAGCTAGTTGGAAGAACAGTTACAAAAACCAACACTAGAGAAACTTACCAGTGCAAGTGCAACTTGAATATGGAAGCACCCTCCGGGTATACTCTACAAAGTGTGGCCTGATGTCTATCCTAGGTACCGCGGTATACCCCGATAGTCACATGTGTAAGTTATTATAATGATAGGCAACTAGGTTTCCAGCGTGCAAACAGTTGCCAGGAGGGTACGGTCGATAGTCGGGTGGATCTCAATGAGCAGGGTATCAAGCTCGAAACCTATCCAGGGTATCGAAAGCAAGTGTTCCGAAAGACAACTGAGGACCTCGAACGGATTCAAGACCCATGAAGCTCCGTGGCAAGTGTTAACGATGGAATCCCAAGACAAGCCCTCTATATGTGTTCCCCACTATGCTTGGTCTAGTTTTGGAGGGGTTATCTCCGCTACCTTTCTGCATGTGATCTTTTTTTTATCCCTTGTGTTAGAGGGGGGTCCTAGACAAATTTCACAGTAACTGGACTTTGAACACTCCCTAGCTCAGACTTGTATGTTTGTGTTTGGTAGCCTTGAAGAGTTTCCTCTCCAACCTAAATCAAGGCTCTAGTCCTAGACTTGTTTGTGTACCCTACAAAACTTAAAGTCTAAATGATTTTATTTAAATGTTTATTTTAGTGGTTGTTTTTAAATTCATAGGAGATGATAATGAAACCAATGATGTTTTATAGCGACGAAAAGAAGAACATGCAAAGTGATGAAAACAAAACTACTTCTTCAAAAAGAATTTAATTTAACCAACTTTTCAAAATTTCTTTCTAAGATCTTTTGACAGAAAACTGAAAATAGGCTTTCACTTGATTACAAGCTACTTATTTTCCTAAGTCAATCATCCAAGAACTTATGAAAATGAAATTTTTCCTGATAATCTGTGCAAACACTTGACTACTTAACCAAACAAATAAAATATCTACCCCTTTTTTTTTATTGTGCCTCAAAAAACAAGAAAAACTAAAGCTGGAAGCTTTCTCCTTTTCTGAAGCAAAAACAGTAAAAAATCCAAGACAAGACAAGGATAAGAAAATTTTCTAACCAACCACTGACCCTGGGGATATACTGACAACTAAGAAGGCCGATTAGACTGACTCACTATCTCATCAAAAAACTAACAAAGAAACATAAGAAGACTTTGAATGAAAAAGAAAGCCATAATAGAGTCCAAACCTAGGCTAAGTTTCTATGACAGAGGCCACATTCAGACAAGAAAGACCCTGGGAAGTAAAAACTTGATAGGGAGGAGGATGACTACCTCCAAAAACGTTTCTGGACAGGTACACAACTGTCTCTTCAATAGCTAGTATGCATACGTGGGCTGTAGAAGGGCAGGGCACATGTGCATGTGGGCAGGCCCACTACAAGCCGCATGTGCCTCTAAAATCCTAAAAAAATATAAAAGAAGCAGCTACGCTTCAACAGAGGATACTGGTATTGAACACCAACACCCCTTAAAGGTAAAAAAAAAAATACTTTGACAAAGAAGAGGCAAGAAAAATTTAGCAAATCAAAGCTAATCCTGAGGTTTTTACCTGACTATGGACTATTCAATCAGAGACCTAGAAGGACCTAGAATATCCTTGAGAAGGATCACTTCTGCAGAGGAGAGGATGACTGGCTCTTCTTGAGAAGGATTTGTTGGGTTCTCAGACACACAGCTAGCACTTCATCAATAGGCGTACATACACAGGATAACTAAAGGCAGGGTGCATGCATATATGTGTTGTCCCACTATGGGGCGTGTATGCCTCTTAAGACTCTCAAAAATAGAAAAGAAATAGTCTGGTAAGGAGAGCAGGGAAGACTGGTATTGAGAACCAGAACCCCTGAACACTCAGACTTCTTGCAGAAACTCAAAAAAGGATGTAAAACCAATTTTAAAATACCCAATAAAAAATCCCCAAAGAACCCTAGAGACTCCCCAGTGGAGTCACAAATTTTTATGTGAGTGGGAAATCCCGCTTACAGACTTAGCATTAAAGGGATCTAATCATGCATGAAGAAAATGACCATTTAAAGGCCTCTACTTGAACCTATTCTCCTAACACAAAACCCCACATTCATGCAATACAAAGGTGCAAACAAGATTAGGTAACTCTAACTTGAATTGTTCATTTGATGTCGATCCCTTCGCTTTCACTCACTCCTTGACTGCAAGCATCCTCCCAAAGCTGACCTGCATTCACACATGAACAAACAAAGAGCTGCAAACATGCATTTCATATACTAATTGTTGGGTTAGATGTGACAATATCATAAAATAAATACACAATTTGAACACATGATATGGTGGGACGAAAAAAGTAT
>JZKD02S1137278.1:195910-221377 GCA_000966675.3 Picea glauca | reverse complement strand
TTTTATTTTTATGTTTGTGCAACATGCCAATCTAATATTTGATTAGCTAGAGTATCTGTCATATGATTAAATCTCCTAGGAACATGGATATATGTAATGTAATAAAGAACGTTTCAAGACACGTACCCTAAGGAATCATCGGTGTACAGTGGGATCATAAACATGGTAAACCCCCTTTAACTGGGACACAACCAGCTGAGCATCTAAGTAGACCCTAAGATGAGAAATTTCATGCGACAAAGCGTCACGAAGCAATTCTATCACTACACTGTATTCAGAAACATTGTTTGTAGCGTATCCTAGACAAATACCTCCTGAAGATAGCAATTGGCCTCTAGGTGTGAAAATCACCCAAGCTGCGGAAGCAAGCCTTCGAGTGTTTCGGCTATCATCATCTGTGAACCCAAAATACACCTTTGATTCACTTAACATCTGCCACATTGAAAAAGAAGACACAAATAAATACAAATCCACAAAACAAAAAAGACAAAAACTATATAAGAAGCTATACATATGTACAAGAAGTCACCCAAGTGACCAACCTAAGAGTAATACTTCTTGAGGTAGAGCCCATTTCTAGGCTCCGCCAAGGCATTTCCTTCAAAATCAAACAGACGGTAAGCACCCTTCTTCAAGACCTCTTTCACAATGAACGGTCTGAACCACATGGGTTTGAACTTGCCTGCCCCCGGGGGATCTTTGTATTGGTCATAGACCAGGAAAAGATCGCCTTCGGAGAAAATCCGAGGATGAACGGACCGATCATACTGACACTTGACTTGTTGCTTATGGGCCTCATTGGCTGAGGCTACATCACGATGCACTCGAGATATAGTAGGTGTTCCTCAAGCGATGAAGTGTCTGACAGTAATTCCACAACCAACTTTAAAGAAGGTATCTGACACTCAATAGGTAAGACTACTTCTAGCCCGTATACGAGTTGAAAAGGTGAAAAACCAGGGGCAATCTTCACAGACGTTCGGTAGGCCCACAATACTAAGTACAACATCAAATGCCAATTAGAATTCTCAGAATTGATCGTCCACTGAAGAATAGTCTTGAGAGACTTATTCATAGCTTCAACTTGACCATTCACTTGCGGGTAATAAGGTGACAAATGTTCATTCCTAAACCCGATCTTTGACATTAACTCAATCATCATTTTGTTTTGGAAGTGACTGCCATGGCCAATGATAATCTCCTTCGAGATACCGTACCTTTCTACTATCTGATTAAAAATGAAAAGAGTCATTGTTTCACCATCGTTGTGATGTAGGAGCATTGTCAGCAAGCCTACGTGGAGAGGCAACTCAACGCCTTAGCGCATGGTTGAATCATTTCAGAATCTTAACCGCTGGCATTTCTTGCAAATCTTTTTGAAATGATTGAAAATTGAAGAAGATCAAATGCTTGGGAGTCGAGTGATCACGAGTGATCGGGGAGTTTCACTCCTATTCTTAAATGTAATAGAAATTAAGTAACAGTTATTTTATTTTTTTCTCGAGTAGACAAGTAGTCGGGGGGGAACCCTAGGAACCCTCTAAGATAAATAGAAGTTTTGTATGCCTGAATGAGGCTGTTGCAAGTTAGTAGGAGAATGTTATGATTTAGTTGTTGTTGAGTTTTTTTTGTTGTTGTTGGTCTATGATAGCTGTATCCATTTACTTTTGGATGAATATAACAGAGGAAAATTGACCCAAATGCATGGTGTTGCTACTGTTTACAATTCCCTGTTATTTTTGGTTTCATGAATGAATGAGTTATATTGTTGAATAAATGAAACTGTGAAGTGTTTAGATAAGTTTCAATTGTTATCTTCGTTGAGCTCATGCAAGGTGTGCATACAGTCCGCAAGGAGTGCATTGACATAGTATATTTCCGCTCAAAAGCTCAGAAGAGATAAATGTGAAACTTCCCTTTGCAAGGAGTGCAAAGAGATTGTTGCAAAGTGTGCACAGTCACCTTAAGAACCTAAGTTTTGCGTGAGAACCTGTTGCAAGGACTGCACAGATTCAAAAATCGTTTGAGTGTCGAGAACGAGACTATGAAGCGCAAGGAGTGCGTAAAGATATTTCTTTTGAAGAAATCACTAAGTCCGGACTTCGTCAGAGATTCTGAGTTCGCAAGGAGTGCATCGGAATCAAGCTCAGGAGAGACAATGATCAAGAATCAACAGAGAGGAGGGAGTCCATTGAAAATTGCAAAGTGACGGGTGAGATCTATTCAGAGGAAGTGAGATCGTCCCAGGCCGTCGGATCTGGGAAAAGTTGCTCAGTTGTTAATCATGGGTTCTTTTGGGGCTTCGTGGATCGGAGGATCTGAAGTATCGAGGATACAAAAATCCTGAAACCTGAAGTCTGAAGTAAATATGGACCGTCAGATCCAGAGGGATGCGTGGCGATGGATCGTGAACTTCAGATAAAAACACTTGGGTTTTAGTTAAGAATTGAATCTCTCAAAACCTAAAGTCCGAAGTATATCTGGACCATCATATCCAGAAGGATGCCTGGTGACAAATCACAAACTTTGGATAAAATCTTGTGGGTTTTAGTTGAGATTTGAGATTCCTGAAACCCGAAGTCTGAAGTGAATCTGGACCGTCAGATCCAGAGGGACGTGTGGTAGAAATCCACGCACTTCGAGAGAAATCGAAACTTTTGAGTTGAGATTTTCGAAGCCCAAAGACCCGAAAGAATCATAGTCGTCTATTTGCAGGAGACACACGTCAGTGGATCACGAACTTCGGATAAAAGAAATTCAGGAAAGGTAAAGTTTGAGATTTGAGATTTTCGAAGTCTGAAATCCTGAAATGGTTAGAGCCGTCGATTTGAGGAGGACATGTGGCAAGAGATCTGTCATTGCAGAGAAAGGGAGGTTTGAGAGTTAAAAACTCTGAAACCTGAATCGCGAAGAAAATCATGAGCATTGATTTGAAAGGATCATATTTGAATCATTGATCAAGAGGTCCCACCTGAGATCACAAGATCAATAGTCACGCTACATTGCAGGAACAAAAAGTGCTCAAACTTTAAAAATCTGAGAGTGGGCCGCAATTGAAGCCACGGTATTGGAAAAGGGAGACGTGGCAGCTGGAGGTGAATTGCGGGGAGAAAAGTGGTGTGGCCTCAAACCACTTTAGGCCACGCCCGCAATCTCGTGTTTACAAGAGGACATAGCCTGAGGTCACATACGGTAAAGGGATAACAGAAGAGGAGTTAGCACCTGGAAAATTACAGTCCAACAACGCAAAGGGAGAGATTCCGGGGGTTCATAGAACCTGCACCAAAAGACTGAAAGGGGCCTATGTTTAATCACCAGGGAGACCATTAGGGTTTAAAAGATTCGATCTGGCTATGAGAATCGAATATCCTTGACCGGGAGGTTGTGCAGCCCCGAGGGAGAATAGGGGGGTCTACATCAAGTGGTATCAAAGCTTGATTTCGTCTGTAGATTTCAGGCGAAGGAGACAAAAGAGATAGTTTGATACCATCAAGTGGTATCAGAACCTAAAATTGTTTTCAGGAAGCTAAGAAGAGCTTCAAGGTGTACTCTGTGTGTGAGAGAAAGCCATCAGAATGCCGCCAAAGAGACGTGTAGATCCACCTTTATCCAATCACGCTATGGAAAGAGAAATGAGAGAGCTTCGTGCAAGATTAAATGTGATGGAGGCAGCACAGAGGAGGGTGCTTGATGCTGGGGACATTAGTGATGCAAAGAGTGAAGAAGTATAAGTCAAAGAAGTTGAAGGAGAAAATGTTTCCAAGGAACACTTGTTGAGAGCGGTTGTTAAATTGGGAGCTAGAGCCAAAGTAGACATCCCAATGTATGAAGGCAATTTGGATGTTGAAGAGCTGTTGTATTGGATAAGATCCATGGACAAATATTTCAACTATGAAGATGTCGATGAGGAGAAAAAGGTGAGACACGATGGCACTAGATTGAAGGGGCATGCAACATTGTGGTGGGATGAATTGCAGGTTGAGAGGAGGAGAAAAGGCAAACAAAAGATAAATAATTGGGACAGAATGGTAGCTAAGATGAAGGCTAAATTCATGCCCCAATATTTTCAGATAAATCTATTTAGGAAGTTACAAAACCTGAGACAGAAGGGTATGACAGTGAAAGAGTACATGGAGGAGTTCTACAAGATGAATATCAGGACTGGACAACGAGGGAAGGATGAGGAAAAATTTGCTAGGTATATAAATATCCTGAGGTATGAAATCTAGGATGAGATCAACATGATGTCAGTGAGGACAATAGAGGATGCTTATCAGATTTTTCTAAAGGCAGAGGAGAAGTTGGTCAGGAAACAGAGTCAATGTAACAGAGGCAGAAGCTTAATCAAAGGCAAGGGAGTTGCCCATGATAAGGCACACAAATCCAAATATGGGACTGAGAAACCACACAGTCACTCAGAAAGAGGAGGAAGTTTCTGAGGAAGACAATGTGGTGGAAGAAGTTAATCTAGAGGAAGAGGAAGAAGTAGAGGAGGAGAAGTAAGGTGTTATGCCTATGGAAAGGAAGGACACATGTCTTGGGAATGTCCCGAGAAGAAGAAAGAAGGAGGAGGTGAAACTCGTATTTCTAAAACACAGAAAAGGAATGTTGAAGCAGAAGGTGTAGAGGATGGAAGATCCTTGATGTTGAGGAAGGTTCTATTAAAACCAGAATCAGAAATTGAAAATCTAGTGCAGAGGAACAATCTATTCAGGACAGCTTGCAAGATGAAAGATAGAGTATGCAAGGTGATAATTGACAGTGGGAGCACTAACAATCTAGTATCCACAAAAATGGTGGAGAAATTTGAGCTGGAGACAACTACACACCCAAATCCATACAAAGTCTCATGGTTGCAAAAAGGACACTAGGTAATGGTCACTAAAGAATTCCTCGTTGAATTTAAAATAGGTGGATATAGAGATAAGGTTATGTGTGATGTGATTCCCATGGATGTATGTCATGTTTTATTGGGAAGACCATGGCAGTTTGACAGAAATGTCATTCATGATGGGAGAAAAACTACATACACCTTGGAGAAGAATGGTAGGACACACATGTTGCTTCCAATAGAGGAGAAGAAAGTAAAAGAAGAAGCCAACACAAACATACTTCTCATGAGTGGGAAGGAACTCCTGAGAGAAGTCAAGAAGGAACGGGAGATGCAGTTTGTTGTGGTGAGGAAACCCAGAGTTGTCCTTACAAGTACTTCGATGGATGATTTGCCTGAAGAAGTTCAAGAGTTGTTGGAGAATTTTGCTAACATAGTAGTGGACGAGTTACCTAACTCATTGCCACCCATCAGAAGTATCAACCATCATATTGATTTTATACCAAGAGCAAGTCTGCAAAACAAAGCAGCATATAGATTGACACCTCAAGAGAATGAGGAGGTAAAGAACCAAGTCCATGATTTGTTAGATAAGGGTTTGGTCAGAGAGAGCTTGAGTCCATGTGTAGTACCAACTGTTTTGAGTCCAAAGAAGGATGGAGGATGGAGAATCTGTACAAACTCAGGAGCCATAAACAAGATCACCATTAGGTATAGATTTCCTTTGCCAAGAATGGATGACTTAATGGACTGTTTAAGTGGAGCAAATTTCTTTTCTAAGATAGATTTGAAAAGTGGATATCACCAGATAAGAATGAGAGAAGGTAACGAGTGGAAAACAACCTTTAAGACAAATGAAGGGTTGTATGAGTGGTTTTTTATGCCATTTATCTTAACAAATGCCCCAAGTACTTTTATGAGATTGATGAATGAAATACTAAAAGATTTCATTGGCAAATTTGTGGTTGTATATATGGATGATATACTAGTCTTTAGCAAGACTAAAGAGGAGCATTTGAGACATCTGACATTAGTGATGAGCATACTACAATAGGAGAAGTTGTTGATAAGTCTGAAGAAGTCCTTTTTTATGAATACATAACTCATTTACTTGGGTTTTGTGATCTCTTCAAATGAATTGAAGATGGATCCAGAGAAGGTGAAAGCAATCAAAGAATGGCCATCACTAAGGAGTATGTTTGAAGTGAGAAGCTTCCATGGATTAGCAAGTTTCTATAGGAATTTCATTAGAGATTTCAGTGGAATTTGTGCACCAATGATGGATACAGTGAAGAAGAGGCACAACTATTTTAAATGGACAGAGGAGGCCGAGAGGAGCATCAATATATTGAAGGAGAAGACAACATAATGACCAATTCCGGTCTTACAAAATTTTGGAAAGACATTTCAAGTGAGATGTGATGCAAGTGGAGTTGCAATTGGAGCAATCTTGAGACAAGATAATAAACCAGTTGCATACTTCAGTGAGAAGTTGAATGATACTAAGAGAAAGTACTCCACATATGAAAAAGAGTTTTATGCCATAATTCAAGCCTTGAAGAAATGGAGGCACTACCTAGTTCCAAAGGAATTTGTCTTGTATAGCGATAACCAGGCTTTACAATTCATAACCAGACAGGAGAAATTGAATCAGAGACATGAAAAGTGGATCGAGTTTATGCAGAATTTTACTTTTGTCATAAAACATATTTATGGAAATGCTAACAAAGTTGTTGATGCGTTGAACATGAGATGTTTGATTCTGTAGGAGTTTCAGGTGAAGACCTTAGGATTTGAACACCTTAAGGAAATGTACAGTGAGGCTCTAGATTTCAAGGAATCATACAAAGCATGTGAAAATCATGTGCTGAGAAACAAGAGCTAGTGGACAGAGTATATGATTCAAGAAGGATTTTTGTTCAAGGGCAATCAATTGTGCATACCAAAATGCTCAATGAGGGATAACCTTTTGAAGGAAAAGCATAGTGGAGGATTGGTTGGACATTTTGACCATGATAAAACATTTGCACAGTTGAGCAGTGCATATTACTAGCCAGGTATGAGAACAAAAGTGATAAAGTTTGTGAACAAATGTAGAATCTGCCAACATGGAAAAGGTAAAAGACAGAACACTGGATTGTATCAGCCATTGCCAATACCAAAAAGGCCTTGGGATGCAATAAGCATGGATTTGTTTTGAGACTGCCAAGAACACAAAGAGGATGTGATTCCATATTTGTGGCGGTGGATAGATTTTCAAAAATAGCACACTTTATCCCATGCCAGAAGACCAGTGATGCAACACATGTTGCAAATTTATTTTTCAAGGAAGTTGTTCAACTTCATGGATTACCCAAAAGTATTGTCTCAGGCAGAGATACCAAATTCGTTGGTCATTTTTGGAGAACACTATGGAAGAAGTTGGGGACAATTTTTTCCTTCAGCTTAGCTTATCACCATCATATACATGGACAGAATGAGGTGGTGAACAAAAGTTTGGGAAACTTATTGAGGAGTCTGGTTACTGAGCATCATAATCAGTGGGATCGGATTTTTCCACAAGTAGAATTTGCATATAATGACTCACCAAATAGGATCATTGGAAAGAGCCCATTCCAAATACTATATGGAATGCAGCCAAGAGGAGTAGTTGAGTTGAGAGACTTGGAACAGAGTGAGACCATAAGCGCTGGAGTAGAATATTTTGTTGCAGAAATGCAGAAACTCCATAGTCAGATCAGAGAGCAGTTGCAAAACTCTAGCCAAGAGTATACGCATAGAGTTGATCAACATCGCAGAGAGCTTCAATTTGAAGTAGGAAATCAGGTTCTGACACATCTCAAGAAAGAAAGGTTTCCAATGGGAACGTATAACAAGTTGGAAATGAAGAATATAGGTCCATGTAAGATCTTAAGGAAGTTTGATGCAAATGCCTATGAGATTGAGCTGCCAGATGATGTGGGCATATCACCCATATTCAACATATCAGACCTGTATCCTTACAAGGGATATGAAGTAGGAGAAACAAAAGATCAGAAAGAGGTTCAGTGGGAGAAGCAGATGCCTGTAGCAGAAAATCCACAGATGGAGAAGATCATTGATCAAAGGATTGGCAAGAAGACCAGGAGGAAGACCTATTTTGAATATTTGATCAAATGGAAGGGACACTCGATAGAAGATGCCAGTTGAGAAAATGAAGTTGATATCTAGAAGAAAGGAAAGTCAGTGTGAGAGCTCATGGATAGGAGCTCATGGACATGACTC
The DNA here is from genome assembly GCA_000966675.3 of Picea glauca. Classification (NCBI taxonomy): domain Eukaryota; kingdom Viridiplantae; phylum Streptophyta; class Pinopsida; order Pinales; family Pinaceae; genus Picea; species Picea glauca. Next base: position 213,282 of record JZKD02S1137278.1, on the reverse strand, counting down.
CATGAATTTTTGGCCAGGGGAGTATGATGCAGGAGCATCATCAGTAAGCCTACGTGGAGAGACAACTCAATGCCTTAGTGCACCATTGAATCATTTTAGTTTCTTAACCACTGGCATTTCCTGCAAATCTTTTTGAAATGATCGAAAATTGAAGAAGATCAAATGCTTGGGAGTTGAGTGATCTTGAGTGATCGGGGAGTTTCACTCCTAGTCTTGAATGTAACAGAAATTAAGTAACATATATTTTTTTTTCTCGAGTAGAAGAGTAGTCAGGGGGGAACCCTAGGAACCCTCTGAGATAAATAGAGGTTTTGTACACCCGAATGAGGTTGCTGCAAGTTAGTAGGAGAATGTCGTGATTTAGTCATTGCTGAATTTTTTGTTGTTGTTGTTGTTTTATCATAGTTGTATCCATTTACTTTTGGATGAATATAATAGAAGAAAATTGACCCAAATGCATGGTGTTTCTACCGTTTACAATTCCATTTTTGGTTTCATGAATGAATGAGTTATATTGTTGAATACATGAAATTGTGAAGTGTTTAGATAAGTTTCAATTGTTCTCTTCATTGAGCTCATGCAAGGTGTGCATACAATCCACAAGGAGTGCGTTGACAGAGTCTATTTCATATTATAAGCTTAGAAGAGATAAACGTGAAACTTCCCTTTGTAAGGAGTGCAAAGAGATTGCTACAAGGTGTGCACAATCACCACAAGAACCTAAGACTTGCGTGAGAACCTGTTGGAAGGAGTGCATAGATTCAAAAATCGACTAAGTGTCAAGAACGAGACAGTGAAGCGCAAGGAGTGCGTAAAGAGATTTCTTTTGAAGAAATCACTAAGTCCGGACTTCGTCAGATATTCCGAGTTCGCAAGGAGTGTGTAGGAATCAAGCTCAAGAGAGACAATGATAAATAATCAACATAGAGGAAGGAGTTTGTTGAAAGTTGCAAAGTGACAGCTAATATCCGTTCAGAGGAAGTGAGATCGTCCTAGGTCATCGGATTTGGGAAAAGTTACTCGGTTGTTAATCGTGGGTTCTTTCGAAGCTTCATGGATCGAAGGATCCGAAGTATTGAGGATACAAAACTCTCGAAACCCGAAGTTCGAAATAAATATGGACCATCAGATCCAGAGGTAAGCATGGAGATGGATCGCGAACTTTGGATAAAAGCACTTAGGTTTCAGTCAAGAATTGAAGCTCCTAAAACCCAAAGTCTAAAGTAAATTTGGACCATCATATCCAGAAGGATGCGTGGCGACAGATCACAGACTTCGGATAAAAGCTTGTGGGTTTCATTTGAGATTTGAGATTCCCGAAACCCAAAGTCTAAAGTGAATCTGGATCGTTAGATCCAGAGGGACACGTGGTATAAATCCATGGACTTCGAGAGAAAGAGAAAGTTGAGAGTTGAGATTTTCGAAGCCCGAAGACCTAAAAGAATCACAGTTGTTAATCTGTGGGAGACACGCATCAATGGATCATGAGCTTCAGATAAAAGAAATTGGGGAAAGGTAAAGTTTGAGATTTGAGATTTCCGAAGTCTGAAATCCTAAAATGGTTAGAGCCGTCGATTTGAGGAGGACACGTGGCAGGAGATCTGTCATTGCGGAGAAATGAAGGTTTGAGAGTTGAAAACTCTGAAACCTGAATCGCAAAGTAAATCACGAGCGTTGATTTGAAAGGAGTAGATATGAAACATTGATCGAGAGGTCCCACTTGAGATCACAAGATCAATGGTCACATTGCATTGCAGGGACAGAAAGTGCTCAGACTTTAAAAATCTGAGAGCGGGCCACAATTGAAACCACGGTATTGGAAAAGGGAGACGTGGCAGCTGGAGGTGAATTGCAGGGAGAAAAGTGGTGTGGCCTAAAACCAATTTAGGTCATGCTTGCAATCACGTGTTTACATGGGGACATAGCCCTAGGTCACATATGGGAAAGGGCTAACAGAAGAGGAGTTAGCACCTGGAACGTTACAGTCCAGCAACGCGAAGGGAGAGATTTTGGGGGTTCATAGAACCTGCACCAAAAGACTGAAAGGGGCATGTGTTTAATCACTAGGGAGACCATTAATTTTTTAGAGAGTCGATCCAGCTCTAATAATAAAATATCCTTGACCGGGAGGTCGCACAGCCCCGAGGGAGAATAGGGGGTCTGAATCACATTGTTAAACATTGGCATCGCTTCGACCCACTTTGTGAAGTAGTCTATTGGTACGATGATGTAACGATGCCCCCTGGATGAAGTCAGGTGACATGTAGTGAAGTTAATCCCCCACTTAGTGAAAGGACCAACAACAATGACAGGAAACATAGGAGCAGGATGTGCCTGCATCTTCTGACAGAAGATCTGGCACGGGTGGCACTTCTTGACCGCCTCAACACAATCCTTAATTAACAAGGGTCGGAAGTAACATGAACGTAGAATCTTTTGGGCTATTTCCAACCCAGACAAATGACCGCCACATGATCTAGTGTGATAGTCGTTCAAAACAAGCTTTGCTTCTTCATGGATAAGACATTGGCGAAGAATGCAATCCATGCCTCGATGATACAAAGTGTCATCGAGTATAAGATAGTTTCATGCCTGATGCCAAATTTGTCGAATCACGAGAAGCATCAGCGAGGCACTTTAAAGTCTGGAGATAGACTAGTATATCTCCATACCATGGGTCTGAAGATGCAATTAGAAAAAGATCTCCTTTGATAGGCAATTCTTCGGGCGTGATATCACTAGACTCTACCGGAAGTTTCGAAATAAGTTCAACAAAGACCAATGACTTTTTGGATTTCACAGAAACAAAGTCCAAGTCAAACTCTTGTAATATGACTATCCATCTACTAATATTTCTGCCAATGACCCATCGTGTTAACACATATGGAAAGGGTTCACGACAACAATGACAGTGGTCTTGCGAAGAAAAATGTAGTGACGGAACCATTGGAAAGCATGAATTTCCGCCAAGGCAAGCTTCTCAACGTGAGAATAGTTGAGTTCCAGCCCAACCAGGCCTCGGCTAAGGTAATATATAACATTCTCTTCGAGTAGGTCATCTTCTTGAACCAAGACCATGTCGATGGTCGACTCTGTAGTAGCCAAATACAACAAGAAATATTTGTTATAATCAGGAGGCCAGAGCAGAGGGGCAGACGTCAGGTTGCGTTTCAATTCTTCAAAGGAGCGCTCAATAGCTTCATCCCAATAGAATGGGACTCCCTTTTTCAAGAGATGCATAAACCCTTTAGTGATGTCGGTGTAATTCGTGACAAAATGTCGAAGAAAATTTGGTTTCCCTTGTAAGCTCTGAAGCTAGGGTATCGTGCACAGCGGAGGCAATTGAACTATTGCCTCAGCCTTGAGAGGATCGACCATGATGCCTATTGTTGAAACAATAAAACCTAAAAGACGACTTGATGTCATGCAGAAATTGCACTTGTTAGGATTCAAGCAAATCTGATAGTAGCGACATTGTTCAAAGATTAGTCAAAGATGAGCGGGATGATTAGATATTTTGTGAGAGCGTGGTGCTAGATCATCAAAATATTCTTCGACTATGTTTCTAAGGTCATGAAAATAAAATGACATGGCCCACTGAAAGGTGGCTCCAACATTCTTTAGGCCAAAGGGCATCTTACGATACACGAACATGCCCCAAGGACAAATAAAAGTTGTTTTATGTTGGTCTTCGATTTTGATTTGAATATGATTGTATTCCGAGAAACCATCCATGGATGAAAAGACCTCACAGCCAGCGCATTCATCAACAATTTGATCGATGAACGGGGTGGGAAAATTGTGTTTCGGATAGGCCTTATTCAAATCATAGAAGTCCATGCACACACGAATTGTGCCTTGTTTCTTGTTAACTAGAACCAGGTTTGACACCCATTCCGTCAACTGTATAGGGTAGATAAAATTGGCTTTGAGAAGTTTCTCTACTTCTACCTTAATTGTTGCTACTTTTCGAGGATTTACCGGACGAAGCTTCTGTCCAACCAGTTTGGCATTGGGATAAGTCGTAATTTCATGCTCGATAATTCATGGGTTAATGCCTGGCATTTCCTCGTAAGACTAGGAAAAAACAACGTGAAATTCCTTGAATAACTCAATGTAAGTTCAGAACTCTTCGGGGCAGCAGTCTGCTTTGACGAAACATTCTCCACAATGCCAGGGGTTTTGGAGATATCTATGGGAATCGTTGTAGCGATACTTTCCATGTTACCCTCGGCATAAACTTTGTGTGTAACTAGAGGATTAATAGGACAAGAATTATCTCTATTCATGGTAGAAACATATTCTCCTACCTCTATTCTCCTTAACTCAGGAAGGAAGTAAGATCTATGATGTAGATCATCCCAAGGTCTATCGGGACCATTCAATACCTCCAGAATCACCTCGTCAGAGGGAAATACCAAGTCTAAAGGATCTTGAGTGGCAAGAGGTCCTTGAGCCCAAATAGGCTAGAGAATTGGATCTAACTCCTATAGGGTAGTTGGATCAGGGTTGGATGAAGTTTGTTGGACAATGTCGTACGCAACCTCAGTTGCGGACAAGGGCATGACCAGGCTAGGATGCCCTGTCCCTTCCATTGAGGTCGATGGGGAAGGTAGAGTCCATGGATCGTTAAATTAGCTCATTTGAAACAACGAAACTTGTAGAATTGTAGCCCTAGGATGGTCAAGAACAACTGATATAAGCTTGACATTGCCAAAAGGCAGCGGGTAATTGAAAGTTCCCATCAATGATGGAAACAAACCAACACCTAAGTTGACAATGTTGGGTTGCAGATTATCAATCATTAGGACCGTGGAAGCCCCCAATGAAGGGTCAAGACGGGAGAACGACAGCTGGTTAATGGTAAGAATCTAGCCCTCATGTGAAAAACACAAGACCCGAAAAACTGTAGCAACCACTACATGCATCACATAAGTCCAACTCCTTCCTAACAACAGGTTGTAGTCAAGAGGCGCATTGACCACTTCAATTTCGACACACACTGTGTTTCCTCCCAACTGCATGGGGAAAGAAGGAATGATCCCATGTGGTCTGAACAACCGACCGTCAAATTCCATAAGCAACGTAGGCAATGGAGAAAACCCAGGTTGTCCAATGGCCTTCCAACATGCAGACGACATCACGTAAGTCGAGGCACCCTCGTCAACCATTGTATGGAAAATGTTCTGAGTAAATTATTTTGTGGTGTAAGCCACTCTTATCTGAAACAGAACACGGTAAGGAAGACAGGGTTTTAAGTCAGTTGGATAAAAAATGATCGCTCTCAGGTTACAAGTCTCTACCGATCCCAAGGCGGATAACAAAGATTTTATCTGCAAAGGGAAAATCTGGAGGAATTCCAAAGAAGACATCGTGCAAGGGGTATGTGCCAAATCCTCCACAATGGAGTAGTTCTGGGCGGCCCTCACATTTGGATTATGAGAAACCTTCTTAAACACACATTTTGCGATGTGAGTCATTATTTAGCCCACTGCCTTCTCAATCTGTAGAGGAGTCGATGGGGTCGTGGCTTCTTTTCCTTTCTTGACAGATTCTATCATTCTGTAATCATGAGCCTTGGTCACTATATTAGATTCGAAATTCATCATGTAAATATTTGCGGCCAGTTTGTTGTTGGTAGACACGGGGGGTCCCTAACTGCCCCCTGCTATGTTCAAGGATGTTGAAGCCTGAGCCATGTTTTTCCCTTGTGGAAAAGGGTTCGTTAGCACAATAGGTTGTTGTTGTGCCAATAACTTCTGAGCTTCTACAAGCTGAGGGCACAAATGAGTTGAGTTGTATTCCATTCAAAGGTTACACATATACTTCAACTTATTCTTCTTTGTTTCCCCCCCGACAACATTATTGGTATCCTTTTTATCCCCTTTACCCTTCTTATTTTGTTGTTTCATCTTTCCTTCATGCTACTAGTTGGCCATAGGGTTCATTGACTGCACACTGTGTACATCTGACGTCTGGGTAGGGGGAACAATTGAACTAGAAGTATGGTTGGCCACAGTCTGTTGTATCGATAATTGTTGCAACTGATTTGGCAACAGGTTCATGGACTTGTTTTGCGTTGAGCCCACAATACCATCGGCATGGGGTCTAGACTTTTTCTTGGCCTTATCGAGAATAGACTGTGATGCATCTGGAAAAATATCATAGAGCATGCCAGACTGAGAGTAGATCAATTCAAGATGTTGCACTCTCATAATTGCTTGCTCTTTTGAAAACACTCTGGAAGTCACTATGTCCTTGGATATGCAGGGAACCAAATACTTCAAGAACCACTCAAACAAGAAAGGAGGAGGGACCTGGACATTAATTAATCTCTTTTGACACTGCCATTCTCGGATATGATCAGAGATGTGGTCGACCTTGGTTTGCTCAAAGTTGGCTAGCAATTTGGTGTCAACATCGTATCTCATGGGTAACTGGAAATGGTTCAAGAAAACCATTGCCAAGTCGTTGAAGTAAGATTACCTCAAGCGGTCGAGCTCAATATACCATTTCACAACACCCCCTATAAGATTGCATTGAAAAATGCGTAACTAGATGAAGTCGTCCCTCGGTGATTTTGACAAGCACCATAAATGAAAAGTCGTCACATGATCACCTGAATCTTTGCTAGGCTTGCCTTCAAATTTCGAGATATCTGAGGGAAACTTAGTCAGCATGGGGGGCCAACATGGATCGTGACAAATTGGGTCATTCAATAATCTTGACAAGTCTGGCAGATGTAGGATTTCCAGAAACAGTAGTTTCGGTTGTGAACTATTTACAGGAAAAGAGGGTGCTGGAGTTTGACTGGCACCAGGTTGCCAGGAAAAGTTTGACTGGTGGCCAAGGTTTTGCTAAAATCTGTGGCCTTGACCAACATAGGGAAATTATGTCTATCGGGGTATCATCGTCTGACTCCCATAACTAGACGACATAGCTTGTGCAGGGATTGCTACCTGCATTGTGTTCCAAGGACTTTGGAAGGGGATGCCCCTGACCGATCCGATGGGCATGGATATAGAGCCCTGCCCGAGGTTCCATTGAGAATGGAAGGGGTTTCCCTCGACCGAAATCCCTTGTGAGGGAACTAATCCCTACCAAGGATTCCAAAGACAATGTGTGGAGAAAACTCCAGTCGTCGCTCCCTATGAAGGAATAATACCTTGCACCAGATTATGTTGACCAAAATTGGGGTTGCCCCCAGCTGAGACAATGGTCGAAGAAAAAGCATTGTTCCCAAATGCATCGAACAAAGAGAACAACATATATCCCATCGACGTGGTATAAGATGAAGGTCCTAAACTGCCTCCAGAAAACAAGCTATAATTAGCATTTGGCCCGATTGGTTGTTGAAAAGCACCATCGAACGAAGGGGAAGGAGGAGGTATATGACCCCCACCATAATGGATATCATTTAAAGGGACATAAGGGCCCCCGGTTGACCCTTGCACAGGAGCGTTTGAGATCAATGCCCCCAGACCCATGGTCTATAAGGTAGAGTAAGTAAGAAATGAGATTGAATCAAAGTTGGGCATCCCATATGAGAAGGGAGGGACCAACACACTCTGAGTAAATAGAGCAGTGGTCGAAGTCGATAACGGTATCGGACCACTGCCTGAAGTTGAGGGAGTCGAAACCATTATGGTCCTGAATAGTGAGGGTGGGAGAGGAGGTAGGATGCCCCCTGCAATAGTAGCCATAACGGTAATATGAGGACTCTCAGACGAAGTAGAAACATCCACTTCCATTGCCGCTTGTAGGACTAGTTGGCGCTTAGAAGGTGTCACCTCGGGGGGAACAACCTGAATCAAAATTGGCATCAACAAGTCAGTAATCAGAGGATTAGTTGGCCTAAGAGCCTATGTCTCAAGGTTAGAAATGGTAGGTTCCTCCAAAGTCAAATATTCTCCTTGCGGAGCAGGATTGGGCATAGTTTCCTATTGCTTGGTCACTTTGAATGACACTTCTTGGTCAAGTCTTCATCGCAACGGTGGTGGAGGTGGCTCCAATGTAATCGACGATAGGTCCTGAAGCCTTAGTGATCGATGGAGCTGTTGATATTCCACTTTTTGAAATGATCAACTGACACAGTAAGGATTAACTAGCATTTAAAAACCAAGCACACACTAAAACGTTTCCTAAAGACAAATCAAGCAGTCGATTTTCTACTAGGAAGGACAGTTACACCAATCGACACTAGAGTAACTAACCGGTGTAAGTGAAACTCGAACACGGAAGCACCCTATGGGTATACTCTATGAAGCGCGATCTAACATATGCCCTAGGTGTCATAGTATAACCCCTAAGTCACCCGTGTAAGTCATTAGAACATGGGAAACTAGGTTTCCAACTCACAGTCAGTCACTAGGAAGGTAAAGTCGACAGTCGGGAAAATCCTAATGAGAAGGATAACAAGTTTGAAGCCTATCAAGGGTATCGAAAGCAAATGGTGTAGAAGACAACAGAGGATCTCAAATAGATTCTAGTTCCACGAAGCTCCATAGACAAATGCAGTCAGTATTATTCCCCAGACAGACCCTCAATATACGTTCCCCACTATGTTCAGTCCAGCTTTGGAGGGGTTATCTCCGTTGCCTTTCCTCACGCGACCTTGTGTTTATGCCCTGTGTTAGAGAGGGGTCACGACTAACTTTTACGACACTGTACTTAAGCACTCTCTAACTCAGACTCTAATGTTTGATCTAACGACCTTGAAGAGTTTCCTCTCCAAACCTAATTCAATGCCCTAAAATCCCTAAACTAGTTTGTGAACCCTACAAACAGAAAAGTCTAGTGTATTTTAGATTAAGCATTATTTTTAAAGGCTTGATTTACTCACAAGGTACTGTAGTGAAACTAATGGTGTTATAAAGAGATTGAAAAGGAGGAGAAAAATAAAGCACTTTAAAGAGAAATTAATTCGAAATTAAAAGCAAAGCTTGTAACCAACTCTTTGTAAACTCAACTTTTCTTAACTAACATTTCAAGATCTTGTAAAGAAAACCTAAAACTTGCTTTCGATTGACCTCAAGCTACTTATGTTTCAATAAATCAAGAAGAACTTGACAATAAAGACTCTTTTTCCTTTTCACAAATAACAACTTCAACTACTTTTCAAATTGAAATGCAAGAAAATGATTTATTTTTTTTAAAACCGCTTTAAAGAGAAAAGTTGAAGTAAACTTTTTATTTTTTCAAGGCAAGTAAAAAGGATAAAAAGAAAACTAAAACAAGACTGGAAAATACCTTCAGCCCACTATGGATCACAGGGATTCAATCAAGAAACCAAGAAGGCATATCTACAGCTCAACATCTTGCTTAAAACCTATTTAGGGTAAACACAAGAAGTCTAAGGAATCAAGTAAACTGGAACCTATACCCAGGCTATGGACACAAAAAAAGACGCTGGACTGATCCAAGAAATCCCTGAGAAGTGTAAACTTCAATCAGGAAAGAGGCAAACTCCCTCTTTTTCAAATCGTATGTACACGGGATTTTTACTGTGTAGAGCACGTATGTACGCGGGCTTACCCAAGACAAGGCGTGTACACTTCTGTGTCTTTTCAAAAATAAAAAGACCAGGCAGTCTTATAGGGTAGGGACAACTGGTATGCACCCTGGAGGTGACCAGAATCCCTTAACAGACTCAAAAAAATTGAAAGAAACTTGAAAGGAAAACAAACCAATCAAACAACCCAAAATCCCTAAAAAACCCTAGAGGCAATCTCGAGTATGGTCGCCAGTTCTGCTAGCGGGAAAACCCCCCTTTAACTACACCAGGGTTTAAGATGTAGACTGAGCGAATAACCATCTAAAATTTAATCAATTCTCTATTCTACCCAAAACATACCAAAACAAACAAAAATAAATCAATAAGACAAGAGATCGGGTAACTATACCTTTGATCCCACGTCTGGTGATGATCTCCTTAATCTTGGTATTTCCAGTGAATGCATGTCTCCTCCCAAGGCTGACCTGCATCCAATGATAGGAAAACAAGGACTACAAGCATGCTATTCTATTCATGAGTTAGGGTTAGATATTAAATTCTAAGTATAAATCAATGAAAGTACACAAAACACCATCATTTGGGATAGGAAAATGTGATTCTTTTATTCATCGTACAAAGACTGAAACTTACAATCTGTGTCCGCCATTGTTCCACGAACCTGGTCCGGGCTCCTCTTTACCATGCTCCAAGTGCACCTTGAATGGAATTCTTCTCTCAACCTTCTGATCACCTCAATGGAAGGGAATGGGTTGAATGGAAGAAGAAGGGGCTGATGAGGGAATGTTGAGGCAATATCTCACAAAGGGCAGCAAAATCTTGGGCAAAGAGGGGAAGTGAAATTGGGCAGAGTTTCATTGTTCTTATGCTTGGATGTGAAATGAGACCCCAAAACTTTCTTTTATATGACAAAAGTATGGTTATTCGGTTGGGTGATGGGCTATAGTAGGTGGATTAGTTGGGAAACTTCCAATACCCCGTGAATTTCAACGAATTCCTTACAACTTTTTAATTTTTGCAACTTTTGCAAGCATACACGGATTGTAATGGTGTAGCAATTGTATGTACATGAGTTGTAGTGCTGTAACAAGTGTATGTACATGGGTTGTAATGGTGCAGGACTCGTACATCTTCTAAACAATGTTTTTTTAAGAATAACTTCTCAACGGTGCTTTGGAAAAATATGCAAGTAAGAGGGCCAAGGCCATGTATGCATGAGTAGGGAATTTTAGGGCTATAACACCTTGGACCTTTATTATTGTAGCAGAAACAAGCTAGATATTCCTTGACATACATCTTCAGTTTGAGCTTGTATTTGTTAGCTTGTTTGCTTGGTCTCCTAGGTGTTGGTGTAGTTATGGATGGAAGAAGCATCCCTTGTCTACCCTCGTTTAAGCTTCTACAAGATGAGTGGAATGGTTTGTTTCCCACTCTATTTTTAGATACCTTTTCAATTGAAATGACTTATTCTTTGATCCCTCTTGGCTTGACAAATATTATCTTGGTGGCCTTAACTTGAGTTAAGCTATAATTAATCACTTCCTCTTGTCCATTAAAGCCTAGGCCTTCAAGCTTGAATTTATGTTGAACTACAATACTGTGTACAAACCCTTGGCTTCTCTTTATTATCCCTTGGACATTGTATCCCATTTGTCTCTTGAGATTTGAACCAATACCTATGGTGTACTTTTCAAAATCACTAAAATTTTCTTGAGAAAGGTGTATGGAGGGTGAGCTTACCATGATTGACTCAATCATGGTGTTGAATTCTACAACAACAATGTATAGTGTTTTCACTTCCTTGGTCAATTGGATAACTAACTGCAACTTCACCCATTCTTCAAGTTCCTTTTCCAACTCTGTTATCCTCTCCTTCAAATGTCAGTTCTCCTCTTGGATATGCACATTGAAGCCTCTTAACTATTTTTGAAGTTTTAACCATGCTGGATTTGATTCTCCTCAAAGTGATAACAACTACTTCAAACTCATAGATTCAACTACTTTTCTACTAATATGATTTGTAAATATAGGACTAATAGCCCTCATGTTTCACCAATGGATCCTCTATTGAAAATATATATAATTCCTTGCAATCACCTTGTTCATAATCTATTTCAAGATTTTTGTTTCCAGATTTGGATTCAATGTCAAAATCATGATGCACTCTACAACTCTGTACATTTGTTCTTTTTTAGTGGGTATACTCAACTCTCCAAAACTATTCTCATGCAACTTAAACAATCAATCTATTCATGCAAGAGATATATTCATACTCTGTTCTTGAATATGCATTCACAACACTAATCATAAATCCACTGAACAATTCTTTGTCATGAAAAATACATTCAAGCAATTTTGTGAATAATGCACCAACTAAATATATGTATGTGTAAGTTTCTATTTGTATGTCCCAAGGCCAATGTGAATCAACAAATTCAAGTAAACTCTACTTTGAGTGTCAACAAAAGATCAACCTCTACTATGTGAACATAAACAAGACACTCTATAACAACTAATCCCATTATTCTTTTGTTTATTGAAGTGTCAAACTCAACATTCAAACAATTATGTGTGTGTGTATGCACACACGTGCATGTGTGTGCACCAACATTAAACAGGCACTAAATAGCAAATGATAATGCTCCATTTTGGTTGTAAATTATTCACATTGTATATCACATGTAGATGAACATATTGTACTCTCCTTGGTACACAATTCCAAAAAGACACAATGACTAACTAAAAGAATGAGTGTACATACATATGTATAATGGGGTCATTGTGGTAAATGCCTATTCAACGATGGTTGTAGTTGATTATTAGTTAAACGCACATGGTCATGTGCCTGAGGAGTGAGGGTGCACAAGTAGTGAGTAAATGCTCACACTCTTAAGGAAAATTCCACCAATCAAGCAATGGTTTGATTTGGCTATAGGTAAGCAACCCAAAAATACAATCGACAAGCATTGAAACTAATTACAAACAAAGTAATCAATAACTCCATTGTAGGTGAATTATCAATGAAAATAGGTGTTGTGGCTAATTAAATAATTGTAATATACATCATAGCAATTGGATAGTGGTCAAATACAACAATGTTATGCAACTCTATTGAATGGAAAACACATAAGAATATCTAGAGTCGAAGAAAACAATATAAAGAATCATATTCACAGAGCAATTAAATATGCCATAGATACAATGATGAACCACATTGAACAATGTATTTTTACCATGTAACCCCAAATAGGATAACGAACATTCGACGGGGATTTTATTATGCTTAGAGAATTGCTAAAAATGGCGAGCTATGCACTCTTGAAAAATATTATGGTGCATTCTTACTCACTAGCAATGCCTTGCATATTTTTTTGGCTTAGGGACAACCTTTGATCTTCAGGTAGGTATCTTCTCCTACACCCCTCATGCTTATGCAATTTCCCTTCTTCTTCATTTCCTTTCCAGTTGTCTTCCTCTCCTCTTCATTGTCTTTTGATTCTGACACCGTTCTTTTTAATAGAGATGCTTAGAAGGACAACCATCAAGATTATTCATTTCATCTTCCCGTGGTTTTTATCTCTTAGACAATTTTATTCAAACTTTGCCAAAATTTAATTACAAAGTTTGGGATGAGGAAATATTTCATATCCATTTTGGATTAGAGGAACATGATGGTAAGCCTTATAGCTCTTTCAAGTTAAATCCAGTTTGGTTGGAAGAAGGGGATTTTTAGGAATTGGTCCAAAAAAGTCGGTGGGTTATGATAGATAAGCTAGGGAATCTAGTAGCTTTCAATTTGGAGTTACCTTAAAAAAGCTAAAATTCACTATGGTAGCTTAGGCCTCTGATAAAAAAGAAAGTATGGATAAGGATCTAATTTTTTTTGAGAAAGAAACTACATGGAATTTTGAAAAGAATGAGGAAGGAGCTTCCTAGGAGGGGGAGAAATTAAGATTAAAAGAGTTGGAAATAAGAAGAACATGATGTTGGAATGGAGAGAGGCTAAATGGAAGATGAAAACAAGAGTCACGTGGCTTGAAAAAGGTGATGAAAATATAAAATTATTCTATAGTTTTGCTAATCATGGGAATATGCTCAATACTATTTGGGAAATGCAAAATGGTGAAAACATCATTGTTAGGAAAATCCTCGATCTAGTAGATTTTGGAGTCAAGTACTTCTAGTAAATTTATAAAGAATCCAATAGGAAAAATATAACGAAAATATTGAAGTTAACTTTGTACTTCCCCAAGTTTGTGGTAGAGAAGGATAACCAAATGTTAATGGAGGAAGTCTTGGAGGAGGAATTGAAATCAGTATGGCATAGTTTAAGAAAGATAAAATCCTAGGATTGGATGACTAACCTATGGAATGTTTTATTGGTTTTTATGATCTTGTAGAGGAAGGCCTGATCAAAGTCATTGAGTAAATTAAGAGTAGTTTCAAGGTATTGATAGTTTTTAGTTCCACCTTCCTAGTATTGATTCTGAAAAAAGAGAAGCTTGGATCTTTTTATGAGTTTAAACAATTCTCTTTTTGTAACCATGTCTACACAATTGTTGCCAATATTCTCACTATAAGGTTCAAGAATATTTTCTTAGAAACATAAGAAGTTTGAGTTTTTAGTTGGTAAGCAGGTATTTAAAGCTATCGTTGCAACTTAAGAAGGTTGCCACTTGATTAAAACTAAGAATCATCTTGCTATGGTACTAAAATTGGATTTGTCTAAAGCATATGACATAACCAATGGGTTATACCTCAAATTGATTTTCTTGCTTGTGGGTTCAACCTTCCAGTTGTAAAATGGATAATGGGTTGTATCTCTTCTATGTATTTTGTTATACTTATTAATGGTTCAACTTCAAAWTTMTTTYAGGCCTTCAAGAKGCTATAGATAGGGTTKCWCCTTATCTCCCTTACTCTTTTTKCTAGTTGTTTAAACTTTGATTAGGGATATTAAGGGAKCAAAAAGTATAGAGATTATTTCAGGAGTCAAAGTTAGTGRCTCTTTGTTATGAACCCATTTATTATTCATTGATAATGTTTTTTTGTTCACAAAATGGTAGTCTAAGTGAAGCAAGAAAGTTGTAGGAAATTCTAGATATATATAGTATTTCTACTAGTATGGAGTTGGATGTGTATAAATCTACTATTTACTTTAATGGGTTGGAGCAAGAKATTCAACAAAGCTTGATACRGATTTTCCCCTTTAAGCTTTTGGATTYCCAAGAATGTTTTAGGTATTCAGGATTCATAATGARCGTGAAACAGATATAGGAAGAGAGACTAGGSTTGGTTGCTAGAGAAAATTGAAGTTAGGATAAATATTTGGTGCAATAGGTGGTTGTCTATTGGTGGGAGGTTGACTTTAGTGAAGTTTGTTMTTGAATCAATTCCTATGTTTTGGCATTCCTTGGCCTATATTACAAAAGGTGTCTTGGAAAGAATTAGGAAGTKGTGCATTAGATTTCCATGGTTGGATTAAAAGGATAACATGGGAAMCCCWTGATTAAGTGGTAGTATATATCAAATCCAAAGGAGGATGGYGGTTAGGGGTTGAAGAATAACCATCTTTTGGAACTTCATTGCCARCTAAAAKTTTATGAAGGGCTCTTACCAATGAAGGTTTGTGGAGGCATACTTTAGATTAAAAGTACATAAATCAAGGGACTTTCATGAAGTGGATCACAAGCCAGAGGAAAAATATTAAAAATATCTCAAATCATTTGAAGATTCTTGTTTGGGAATTTGTAGTGATTGGTCAACATTTGGTATAGAAAGTGGGTAACATAGAGCATGCCAGAATTGGGAATGATTATATCTTGGGTTGTGGAGAAAGAATAGGTTTTCTTGATAACATGATTGCCTCTTTGTACGATAGAGATTTTTTTTACTATTGATCAAGTGTGGGACCCTAACTCCATAGATCTATGGTTTCAAAAATAGAATCATGCTCAAGAGATAGGACCTAAAGGATATTAGGAAGATCTATGGAAGGCATTCATAGAAAGTTTAAAGAGGGGCCATTTTTTATTAAGGAATTAAAATGACTCTCTTACTTGCACATTCAATAATATTGGAGGTGAATATTTTACTTGACTAAAATACAAAGTTATGTTTGTATATGATCCTCAATGGTTTGTTTAGTGGTAAATAAAGATATAGAAATTGTGGGCTCCAAAAAAGACTCGAACATATCACTTGCTAGTGATGAGGAATAAGCCATTGACCTCGGAAGTATTGCAAAGCATATGTATACATGGTCCTAGAATATGATTGATATAGAGGTCGAAGGAAGAAAACTGATCAGGGGATCAAATTTTGCTCGATTTTCAAAGTGCTCGGAATGCGACGAAAATAGTGCCATTGCGTCTGTCTCGTCTTCTTGATTCCGGCATATATTTACTTTTTCAAATGGACTCCGTATGGAGAAGATATCGCGATCTGTTCGCCAAGCCAAACAGGCAAAAAAAATTAGTAGATGCTGACTGTACCAGTCCGTATAGTCTGACGTGGCAGGACCGTACAGACCATACGATCATACAGTGGTGACATGGCAGATTTTTGTTGGTTGATGACCGTCGAATCCGAGAGTGACACGTGTCCTATAGCTGGCAAATGGTGTGAGGACACGTGGCCCAACCCGAGGGCGCCACGTGTCACTCATTATTTGGTTATTGGTTTCATATGTAAAATGTATTGGAGGCGGTGGGGTTCGACCCCCGAACCTCCCCCCAGCATGGCGCCTTCGCATGACTAGCCCGACCAATAGACCACGAGTTATTCCTTGATAAGTATGTGGGTTTAAATGTATTTAAAATTGCATGTTTGTATATTGGGCGGGGGGTCGGGCCAGGGCTTAGCCCTGGCCCGTGGTCGTTTACAATACTATATGACCATAACCATGTATTATAATGTGTGGCACGGGTTTATAATTTATATGACCATAACCGTGTATTATAATGTATCAATGCGCGCGGGGTTTACAATGTGCGGAGCCCCCAGTCGCGGGGTTGTATTTTTGTATTGCCATGTGCTCACGAATCAGAGCGCGGGGGGGGGTGTTAGTTACACCCGTTGCAACCATATAACCACTTATTTGCCAAGCGCGCGGTCATATGAGCCATACGCCCAGGTGCCGAGGCGATTAGGGGTTGGCGCGCCCTTAACCATTCTACGGTTAGCACCGTTGGCGCGGTTGCGCCTGGTGCCGGGTTTATACGCTTTAAAATGCGTGTGAGCCAGGTTCATTGAGGAGGGTGCGTTTTGTAGATGCAGAGACAACAAGCTTGAAGAGGGAGACTTCCAGGAGGCCTAACTTCTTCGTTTTTCGACCGATTGAGGTGCCGAAAGATCCCAGACAGGGGTTTTGGGACGCTGGGAAGCCATTGGAGCAGTCGATTTGTCAGTTTGAGCATTGTAAGACATGTTTTTGAGAAATTTTTGAGCAATTAATAATAATGATCCATTGGAAGCTGGACCAGGAGATGTAGCCCATAAAAGGGGTGAACTCCTTTATCAATTGTTGTGCTTATGTGTTTATGTTCATTGATTATGCTACTGTCTATGTGTAATTTGCATAAGTAATCTTTTAATTTATGTGTTGCAAACTGATCCTTTTGCTTTAAACACATAACATTCACTTGCAATAAGTTTTCAAGTTTTTCAAGTCTTCTTCATTTTTAGATCAAGTTGGTATCATAGCATTGGTTTTGAAGACTTGATTGTATGCAAGTTTTGTTTCTAATGCTCACAAGGTTGAAACTCACAAGAGGAGAAGGTAAACTTGTGGAGCCAAGTTCTTATCCGACAAGGAGGAAGCAGATTCATTCACCGCAAGTTTCAGAGAGACATTCACCAA
>JZKD02S1137278.1:132825-163936 GCA_000966675.3 Picea glauca | reverse complement strand
ACACAAAGAGCACTACTAGAGGGATCGTCAGACGCAGTTGTCATATATGACATGCCCCCACACACACATGCAAAGAATATAATACATACAAACCACAAACATGGGTGCTTGTTTCTCTCCTCAAAGAGCTCTCCAAAATATCCTCTAAAGGGCCTCCAAAAATCCTCTCATAGCCTTCTCCAAAGGCTTCAATTAAAGGGATTTAAATAATTTTTTCTAGCTCCATAATACAAAAAGACAAGATCCATGAATTTAGGATATAGTACATACTCAAGGACAAACTAAGAAAGACCCTTAACTTCCTCCTTGAGATTAGGAATCCACTTGTAATAAAGTGAGGAAAAGTCCAAGCCAACTCATAAGACCCTTAACTTCCTCCTTGAGACTAGGAATCCACTTGTAATAAAGTGAGGAAAATTCCAAGCCAACTCATAAGACCCTTAACTTCCTCCTTAAGACTAGGAAACTGATTCCCTTTTAAAAATATGAAACTAATTTGTGAGTTGTATTCTCACATCTGATTTCCCATTTTACAATTAAATGAATATTAAGTGAGATTCTCAATACTCACTTTAACATTAATCATTTGTCTCATATGCATGACTAATACATGAGTTTTCTCATACTCATTTCAAAGTATTAATCGTCTTTATATTTTAAATAAATTATTTATGTGCATTAATTATTCTTTGCCACCTTATTAATTAATTATCATTTTAATGATTTATCCCATTTTGTGCAAATTAATATTTTTGTGTGTGGAGATCCTCCTGGATCATAATGCATCTTTAGTGGAATAAAATGTAGAGATAAAAATATCAAAATGAGCTTTGAGCTTAAAAAGAATATCCATTATTACTTGATCATTCAACTCAGTGATTCTACAATCATTAAGTTGAAGTCTTGAGAGCTTTAATTTAATGACGTAGGCTTCAATTTGCGAAAATTCTGCCAAATCAAGAGTGATGAACTAATTTTCCAACTAATAAGCATAGATTATTTTTTTCCCAAAGAGTTGTTTAGAACTCAACCATGCTTCCTATGGTGTGTCAAAGGATTGAATACAAAATTTTAGATCTTCAAAGAATGACATGCTAATAAAACCTCTTGCTTCATCAACATGATTTAGCCATTTTGCACATTTCTCATTGGTTAGTGGTGCAATATATCGCTCAGGAGTGATTTGATACAAACTTTTACATATGAGTAGGTCCTCCAGGTAGGATTCCTGGGAATAATAGTTTGTGCTAGTTAATTGAACCCCGTGAGGGTTAGAAGTAGCCATTTTAAAAATAAAAAATATATACAATTAGCTAAAATAACCCATACCACTACATAGATCTAAAAAACAGCTAAAGACTCGAAATCAAGTTTGTATGAGGAAGATATGCCCTTGGAAAGCAACAAAAACAAGGATGGGTCTTGACTATCTATCAAAAAAATAAACTTTCACTATATCATATAGAAAAATAAATTGAAATAATCTATTCCATTAAGAAGAAGAGTAAAAGAGACATGCTTTGATAAAAACAACACTAAAATATGGGTTTGTATGGTGAATTTATCTCAGTTGGAAAATTGCCTCCAAAAAATATATGTGAATCCCTGGGCTAGGGTCCATCAACTTTGTTGAGTTTTAGGGTTCAAGGTCACTTCTAAAGTGTGGTTTGCATAAAAAAGTTAAGCACATTTAAATTTATAGGGACTCATCCCTTGTCATTAATTAGATGAACTATTTTGCTCTTCTTCAAAATGCTCAACTTAGACCTGTTAGAAATTTGTTGCAAGAGGTGGTTGTCTATTCTAATAATATTTCTTTCACTCTTTTGTATAAGGAATGAAACCAAAAAGTTCATAATTTGTCTAAGGACAACAACTATCTTAAAGCATTATGATTAAGAAGAAAATAGAGATAGTTATTATCTCAACTTTGTCTTCCATCCAAAAATACTTTTATTTCACTATCTTGATGTTATCTTTATTAGTCCCTGTCGAAGGTGTAGAGGGACTATAGCGATCGATAATTCATTGACTTCATATTAATATGTCCTTTGACTATAAATTTTCGCATCATCTGCATTGTTCGAACTATAGAAGTAAAAACATTATTTTTTATGTAATGAAAAAAACCTTATATGTCATCGTCTCATTGGAGAATAGATTCGAAGTCTTATTGCCAGCTTCATTGTTCCCAATGCTGTAAATGTTTAGATATCCAAATTTTTGAGCATGGACGCTCTTTTTTAATTTTTTAATTTTTATTGAAATGTTTACATACTTAAAGTTATGAGCATCGACGCTCTTTTTAAATGTTTTTATTATTTTTATTTGTATTGAAATGTTTACATACCAAAAATTTTGATCATTGACACTCTTTTTGAGGTACTTGAATAGGCCTGACAGCTTAAATGTTTACATAGCATGAGGCCCTTAAACAGTCCTGACAGCTTAAATTTTTGCATAGCGCGAGGCCCTTAAACAACCCTGACAACCTTAAATGTTTACTTAAATAAGCTTCTCACAGTACATTTTTCCTCGAATTTTTCCATACAATCTTGCAATGAATTTGGACAATATTGTTGTCCACCTCTAGCCGCATAGCCATCATATGTTTCATAATTCTTCTATGTTTGGAATGCAATTTAGTCATCATTGAAGATACATATATTGTTTATTGGTTTTTTGGTTTCTTCTTCTTCGTTGGTTCGTTGGTTCGTCAGTTGTTGTTTGTTGATGTTTGGTTCAACTTTACAAGGTTGAGGTCATGCACTTGCAGTTGGACCTGTTGGTGCTTGTTGATTTCTTTTGTTTGCTTCAACTTTGCAAGGTTGGGGTCCTGCACTCGCAGTTGGAGCTGTTTTTTTTTACTTTGCGAAGTTCAAGTCCTACACGCACAATTCGACCTGTGCTTATGTGGTTTATCGTTGTCGAGTAAGTTTCGATATCATAATTTCATTCATATTCATTCTTTGTTGTTTACTGTTTGCATTTTGGAAGTGATAACGTTTAAGTATTTCCACTCGCATGGTCGTCATATGTTTCATATTTATTCTATGCTTGGAGTGCAATTTGGTCATCATTGAAGATACATATATTGTTTACTGGTCCAGTGGTTGTTGCTTGTTCATTGGTTTGTTGGTTTGTCGGTTGCAGCTTGTTGTTGTTTGGTTCAAGTTTGCAAGTTTGAGGTGTTGCAGTTGTAGTTGGGCATGTTGGTGCTTTCTCATTGGTTTGTTTCTTTTTGCTTTCTTTTGTTTTCTTTGAATTTGCAAGGTTGGGGTCCTGCACCAGTAGTTGGAGCTGTTTTTTGCACTTTGCAATGTTCAGGTCCTGCAGCCACAAGTGGACCTGCGGTTCTGTCGTTCATCATTAGTGAGTAAGCTTTAATAGCATACTTTCATTCGTATTCGTTGTTTACTATTCATTGTTTTCACTTTGCAAGTAATTATGTTTAAGTATTTATTCATCATTCTTGTCTTGTGGAATTTCCATAGAGGTTAGCATATATTTTTCTCATGCTCTTAAATTTTCCTTCGATTTTTTCTCGAGGCTCTGCACCATGTCCATGCCAATGTCGTGTGCACAACTTCGGCTGTCATTTTTTCTAGCATTGCAAATTCCGGTCCTTTGTCGTGTGTGATGAACTCAGAATCTAGCGCCTATCCCATACGGGAATCGAACCCGTGTATTTCACATAAAAAATACGATGTCAAGCTTGTTGCCTTTGCAGGATGTTCTTGTAGAAGAAAACTACATGTAAGTGTAGAAGGGCTGGGTATGGTACAACGGTGCCTAGGCTGCAACAAAATTGCACAAAATTGGCATATCTTTCCATCCTGCTCTTAAATTTTGCTCCAATTTTTTCTCCTAGCTCTGGACCATACCTAGATGCCTTTGCATAATGTTCTTGTAGAATAAAAAGATGTTGAGATCGTGTTAGCAAGAGCAGTATTCTGTGCATTGCAAATTGAAATATTCAATCTCTATGTCGCTTCATGCACAACAATGCTAACACAATGAATGTGTTCTCAAATGCATCACACCATTTACATCTGGACATGGAAACCATTATCATTCTAGGATACTTCAATGTTAACATGCTACAAAATAGTGCCATAACAAATAATTGGAAAACTACATGTGCAATTACAATGTCCGCTTTCTTTTGGTTAAGATAAAGCATGTGCGAAACACACTTATTAACCATATATGGTGAAATGTGCCCATATCACAATACAACCTCTTTATCTTATACACAGACTAGTCTGACCACGATACAATTTGTCTTGTACTTGAATTATGGAATATACATCAAAGATATTACAAAATTATATTCCATGTCTCGAAGCATATATGGATACTTTGTTGCACAAAACCAAATCATTCAGCTACGACCATCCGATTTCTTAATATTTTCTGGCTTGTAATATATTTTGGACAGGAAAAATTCTATATAATTACAACCATGGATCTAGAAAACAAAGGTTCATGTTTCTAACTCTCTTTTATTCTATTCCTTTGATTCTCATTTACTGTGTGTACCTATTACTTGTTCTCCCTTGCATACCAGCTTACATTCATGTTCATTGTATTTTGTGTGTTCCCACATTGAAACAAACAGAATAATTGGAGAAGATGAAGGACTCTTTACCACAAATGTGGAAGAGGAGATACAAGGTGCATGCTTCTACTCTTGTTTCATATTCCATTGTTTTGTATTTCATTTATTGTCTATATATTTGTTCTACTGCTTTGCACCTAATTTGTTGTATGTAGATACTACGTATCTTCCTACATAATAACTTATCTTCATGTCAATTGTATTCTATGTGCTGCTACATTGAAATAAATAGAGCTGCATTTTTTTGTTTACATGTCTTCTTACATACCAACTTACCTTCATGTCCATTGTATTTTCTGCATTGCTACATTGAAACAAAAAAAAAAATTGGAGAAGACGAGGGACTCTTTACCACAAATGTGGAAGAGGAGATACAAAGGTGCATGCTTCTACTCTTATTTCATATTCCATTGTTTAGTATTTCATTTATTGCATGCATATTTGTTCTACTGCTTTGCACCTAATTTATTGTATGTACATACTACGTATCTTCCTACATAATAACTTATCTTCATGTCACTTGTATTCTCTGTGTTTCTACATTGAAATAAATAGAACTGTATTTATCCTTTTACATGTCTTTATACATACTAACTTACCTTCATGTCCACTGTATTTTATACATTGCTACATTGAAAGAAACAGATTAGTTGGTCAAGAGGATGAAATATTATATGACACGGTAGAGGAGGTTGAAGTACAATCTTCGAAAAAGTATACCATCTATGATAGTAAATCAAAGACACAAAATGAGTAGGTGGATATAATATTGGACTAGAAAACGATGATTTGGAAACAATGGGACTTTGTTGAGACTTCTTGCTTCCAAACATTTCCCTCCCCATTTCTATTTTCCCACTCTCTATTATCCCTTTTTTTTCCCTCTTCTATACTTAACCGAATTCTCCTTTGTTTTTCCCCTCTACTTTCACTTTCAGGTTTCTTTTCTTAGTTGGTTTTCCAAAAATGTCTAGGTGCATGGTTTGACGAACTCATGGGTTCACATTTATACTCATGCTTCTATATCATGACTCTGATCGACGGCTTCCTCATTCCATACTTAGCCACTTTTTCGATAGCGAGTTCCCAGGCTGGCTGGCTCAAGATTGCGCCTCTGGCTTCGGGGGTTCCACGATATATATATTGGTCATCAAACTCCCCCATCATGCCATGTTCCATGTTACACATTTTTGCAGTCAAAATTTTCGAGGCATACAATTTTACCATTGGGTCCTTATGTTTCATGAGTATCCCTTGACACCCTATTTCATATTCCATCTCCTTCGAGCTTGTATGTGACATTCAGAACAATTATGGAAAATATACAATGAATATGCTTATTTATCCCTTCTAATGTTCATGTACACATGCTTGCATTAGAAAAAGTTGGACTAGTGACATGGGCATTGTTATTGCTCAGTTTGTAGCTAGGATAAAAGGCTAGAAGATAGAGGGCCAAACTGGCGTAACATGAACCTATCCCACCCAATGTCACCATGATGGGATGATTCTTTCTCTTTAGGGAGGTTAGGCCCAGGGGAGATGTCCCCGGTGACCTAGGGTTTTGAGGAGGCAAAAGGATAGAAAGACAAAGATAAGTTTTCCCCCTCACAAGTCACCACCCAAAAAGATAGTCCGGCCAAAGGCCAATTTAAAGTAAACCCCCAAGGAAAGTATATTTGCCTGGAACAAAACAATAGCAAATTGATATGTGCAAGCTATTCAATGGGTTAGTACTTCATATATATCAAAGACTATCTGATATTCAATGTAAGCAATCTGAAAGTAAATGTTGACGAAGTCAATGTTTACAAAATAGCAATAAAATTGTGTCACTTCACCAATAGATACTAGAAATATATGGCATTCAATGTAATAAACCCAAAATTTACTCAATTTATGCATAAAACCACATTCAATTGCTCATAAGATGAAAAGTTGTTGCAATAGAGATGAAATATCCAACAATGACGTCAGCAACTTAGGATTTTAGGGTTGGCTAGAGTTAGGGTTAGTGTAGTTAGGGTTTCAATTCAAAATATTTGAGAGAGTGTTTGGATCAAGTTCTTACTTCAACATTGGAGGACTTAGATCAGTGCCTTATGGTTTAATGGAGTCATAAATGAAGGACGTAAGAGTTGAAGGGGGTGAGATTTTAAAGGGCTAGAGGGATAAGTTTTGAAGTGTTGCTAAAGCAGGGGTTCAAAATCATAACCCTAGGGGAGAGAGGCTCACTCTGGTGTTGCTAAAGAAAGGCCTCATGCTCTCTCCTCCTTCCCAACAAACAACAAGCTCAAATGAAATACATAGTCAAGACAAGAGGGCTTAAAGAGGGAAAGTGTTTCTAAGGCAAGGCTCTTTCATCAAACCCTAAAAGAAAATAGCCCTTGGTGTAGATGACCTAGGCCTAGGACATCCTCTTCCTCTTGAAGTCAAAAAGGTACGACTAGCTAAAGGGAAGAAGAAAAAGGAGTGTAGTTATGGCTAGGCTCTCTTCTTCTTCTTCAATGGCTAAAAGTTTTTCTATCAAGGGACATCAGACAAGGACCTACTTGTGTGCTTGTCACCTAGGGTTTTTATTCAACAAATTATAAATACATGTAAGAAAATAAGACTACAACCATTCAATCAAGAATTTTTGCAAAAAAATACTTACAATTCATCAAGAAATAATCATGCAAACCCTAGTTGTAACACCTTCCTTCAAGAAAAACACCATAGAATGCCAAAAATGTCTTCCTTCAACAAGTGTGCCTTCCTTAAATCAGCTAATAACGCAAATAGGGTGCTAAAAATCAGACCTCACTAATGAGTGAGTAAGTTGTGATGATCAAATGAGGATCAAAATCCTCAATATATACTGTATCAATGACCTAATTTTACTTTTTAGGTCATAAAAAGGCCAACAAGGCCATAATGTCAAAATCATATTGTTTTTACATTAAATGCTAAGTAAAAACCCTAATTAAGTAGAAAAGAGAGTAAAATCCCCTTCAAGGGAGGTGCTAGCCCTTTCTAGGGAAAATGAGACATCCAGGAGCAAAAGGTTAGCCCCCCAGAGGCCTCTCCAACATGCCACACGTGCCACTACTGCCCAGTCTACCTCCAAAAGTGTCCATGAAGATGGATGATGTCATGGTGAAGATGGGGACGTCCTAAGCCTTCCAAGGCTAGCGTTCCACTGAAAAGGGGTCATTCCCCCTAGGTCTAGTCTTGTTGGAGTGTCTATGGTGGAACATCCTCTTCCTCTATGGTGAAAAATCCTTGATCAAGCTCTATCTTGTCGTTGCCCTCTGATGGGGTCTCAACATCCATCTAGTGGGCTCTTTAGCCCCATGGAGGTCTGAATTGGTCATCTCCCCATGTGTACCGATCCAAATGGTACATGTTCATCAAGCATGGTCCTGCACATCAAAAGCTACGCCCTCCATGGGCTCATCAGTCACAGGGATCATAGCAATGTCAATCACATCTCATCATCAATATTATTAAACATATGCATAAAACCCCTAATACATCAGTYAATAGCTCAAAGACATTACAAAAACCTGCAATACAAGATTGGAGAAAAGGACAAGGCATCCTATTGGGCTAGTGTCCACAAGAAAAGGAAAGTTTCCAAAAAGATCTCATCCAAGCCATGTAAGTGTGGTGATGTGGTTAGGGGATGTTCAAACATGTGGGTGCAGTGAGGGCCAAGGATGCATAAGTGTTACCTGTGGGTGCCTTTGTAGAAGGTGAGTTTCACATGTCATGGATGCATTTTTTCCAAACCCATTCTTTCCTTTATTCTTTTTATTCTTTTATTTTCCCCCTTTTTTTTGGTTCAAGAACTAAACAGGGGACACTGCCTTGGCATGGTGATGAGACCTGACAGCATTACCCACAAGTACTTTCACAGAGATGAGAAGGTTGGCTCGTGATGAGACCTGCTTTCCCTTGGCCATGCAACCAAAGGTCATTACCCTAGCATGGTAACCAGATGGTGGCAATGTCATACTGTTAGGTACCCATGGACCTAATAGGTTGGCTCGTGATGAGACCCCCTATCCTCTAACTAGGTCTTGTTTTGTTATTTTTTGGGTCCCTCTTGTTTCTTGTTGAGAGGCTTTTTACTGCCTTCTCGGGGATCCCTAGGCAAAGCATCTCGAGGTTTTATTTCTAGGCTTTTGTCTTTTACCAGCTACTTTTATCTTCTGGGCCTTTAGCCCCTTCTTCCCACAAGATAAGGTGCAATCCTGCAAATAGGTCAACCCAATGCCCGGACAAGGGGAATGGGATAAATGAGTGGGAGATAAGATGAAACAGTGGTGCTATGATGGGAGCAGACAATGGATTTTCAGAAATTCCCCCAGTAGAAAACCAAGACCTATGGGCACAGGCTTGTTAGGGCACCCTGTCAATTTCTCCAAGCATGGTCAAGTGGGCTAATGTAAGATCCAAGAGTTGTTAGAGATAAAAGGAATCATATGCATATATTTAAAGGTTTCAATAATCAAAAGTGACACATACCATGATACCTAGACCAATTACCTCATGGAGCAAGAACCTCTTATGATACAGGATCAAGCCGATGGTGATGGATGATGTTGCTAGTGACAAGACAAAGACAATGGAAGAAGAAAAGGTGGGCCCTCCAGGGCCATGCTCAGGTCAATCCTGCTCTCAGTACTCCATGTCTAGGACCTGTGGGCCTCGAGACATGATCTCCTAGTTATCCCCAAAAAGTGGGGATAACATTTGGCTCCAACTCGGGGATATGTGCTCACCGTAGAGTGCATGAGAGCCTCAACATCTATGGCATAACCTGCAAACCTGCTCAATCTCGATAGGGGTATCAATAAAAAAATTGGGGTGGTAATGCCACCCCTGCATACATGTAGATATAAATATAGACTGAAAGTAAAACAATCAATATGTGAATGTAAAGCAAAGTACATATGTTTACTTACCTGTTGGTTGGATGTTCGGTGTAGTCAAATGACCAATGTAGCCAATCCAGCAATGTCCCACGATACTTGCCTTTGTGCTTCATCATAAACCAAAATAGTGTTAAATCAAGCACAAAAATGTCATGATTTAGAATATATATCATATCATCGAGAATCTCAAAGTCTAACTCATGGAGGCGGGTGGGAGGGATGCAATCCTGCTAAGTCCATCTCTGAGGAAAGTACTCAATCCACTTCAAGAAACGGTCATGAAAAGTGCAAGGTTCAGAAAACTGACTCAAAGGGCATGCAAACTGGCTACCTAGGAAATCCTCACACTCTGAAGTCAAGGAAGGAATTGACAAAGATCTAGCAGATGACTGGAAAACTATCAAGGGAAAGTTGAAAAATTGGGATAACTGGCTCAAACTTGCAGTACCCAACCAACCCTTGGAGTCTAGGTTTTGCCTAAGAGGAAACTCCACATAAAAAACATCCTTCTCATCTACACCTTTAATGGAAAAGCACGGTAAAATAATAGCAGGTGCCTGGAGTGAAAAGTCGTGAGAATCCTTCTTTAGGAAAACAATGTTCTTACTTGTATCAAAATCTGAGCACAGTGGTGGTTGATAGTCATATTCATAAAATAAATCCAAATGCTCATAGGAAAAATCATCAAAGTCCTCAAGGTATGACCGAAAATCATCGGGAAAACAAGGCACTAGGTCATCCTTGGGTTTTTGGAGAGTATGGGTAAAAACCTCATCTCCTTGTTGCCACTGGTGAAGAGTAATTGGCTGCGATATTTGCAAAGGAAACACTTGGAAATTACTCCCAATGTCATAGATGGGACCCATGTCATAACCAACTATATCCCACCTACATCTCCAAACATGTATGAATTCATCAATGTTATCAACTATGTCACTATTTTTATCATAACATGCAGGTTTTGAAAACTCATTCACCTCCTCCTCATTTCCTTCATCATAAGGTAAAACATCACCAAAAACTAGGGGAGGAGGGAAACTTATTGTTTCTTCTTGTGCAAGAGCTTCTAGGACTTGGGCATCTTTGGCATGCATTACTGTCTTATCCTTGGTCGTGCAGCAAGGAAGATGCTCTTTATTCGGGGATTCCATTTCTCCATCACTCTTTGAATCGTGAAATAAGGTATCATCAAAATCCTAAAAAGGAAAGAAACTAACCTTATCGTCTTGTTGTTGTGCAGGTGGAGAGGGATTATGGATCGCTTCATCAAGAGGAATAGGGCATGTTGATACTTCGTTATTGGGTTCCGACTCCTCAACTATTTCTTCAGCAATCCCTCGTCGATTTGTGGTTTGTTCCCCTTCTTCTTGGATATCAATGATGAAGCTCTCAAGGGTAAACAAACTCTCTCCATTAAGAGTACTTAAAGTAAAGAGGCATCCTATATCAAATGAGGAGATCTTTTCCTCAATCACTTCAACCATGTAGTAAGCTTCATCGAGCGTCTTTAGGGTTGTTTTATCAAGAGGGAAACTCAAATATCCCAAAAGTGCACGAGTAAAGAGATGGACCAGGTACCTCTCCTCGGGATGATGGCTCTCAGGAATCTGATATAGCATGTTCTCAAATTTAATTTGGAAGTCTCTAACAGTTTCATCCTCAGCTTGTCTTATGTGGTTGAGTTCTTCTAATAGTGCTAGGATGTCTTCTAGTTGGATACCCCATTCCTTGAGAAAGGTTTTCTCAAATTGCTCCATAGTCATGATGCTGGCATTAGGGAGGTTGTCATACCACTCTTTGGCATTGTGAAAAAGAGTGGCAGATAAAAGTTTCATGAACACCTCTTCAGCATAATCATCAACCGGGTAGGATAGGAAGAAATTCCAAAAGTTTCTTATGTGATAGTCAGTTCTCTCTCTATCACCACCAGTGAATCCAGGGAGAAAATTTATGTATTCAAAGGGCATTTTTTGAGGGTACCCCGAGATGTTACTCATGTCTAAAGGCTTGTAGTTCCCGGGATCCCATTGTGAAGTCATCGTTGGCTTCATCATCAGTGGAGTCGCCAAATAGTTTTCTTGAAACTATCAAAGAAATAGGGAAAACACCCTAGTGGAGTCCCCAGGTAAGCTTGTAATATAATGCTCTGAGGCAAGGCTTACCGAAAATATTTTTCATTTGAGGAGAATTGACTTAATGTTCCTCTGGCAATGGCGCCAAAATGTTATAACACAATTTGTAGCTAGGATAAAAGGCTAGAAGATAGAGGGCCAAACTGGCGTAACAAGAACCTATCCCACCCAATATCACCATGATGGGATGGTTCTTTCTATTTAGGGAGGTTAGGCCCAGGGGAGACATCCCCAGTGACCTGGGGTTTTGAGGAGGCAAAAGGATAGAAAGACAAAGATAATTTTTCCCCCTCGCAAGTCACCACCCAAAAAGATAGTCCGGCCAAAGGCCAATTTAAAGTAAACCCCCAAGGAAAGTATACTTGCCTGGAACAAAACAACAACAAAGTGATACGTGCAAGCTATTCAATGGCTTAGTACTTCATATATATCAAAGACTATATGATATTCAATATAAGCAATGTAAAAGTAAATGTTGACGAAGTCAATGTTTACAAAATAGCAATAAAATAATGTCACTTCACCAATAGATACTAGAACGATATGGCATTCAATGTAATAAGCCCACACTTTACTCAATTTATGCCTAAAACCACAGTCAATTGCTCACAATATGAAATGTTGTTGCAATAGAGATGAAATATCCAATAATGATGTTGTTGGGTTACGAAAAAGGTATAAATATCTTCCTTTTTCCCACAGTTCATGATATGATTTTGATTGATTCTTCAGATGGTTAGGGGTAAATAGGAAAGAACATGACTAATATGTCTCTTAGGGTTTTTATTGAAGTTTTATTAAATAGATTCTAAAATACGATTGGAATGGTTTGATTTTGTTGCAGAATTGGATAAATAACTGTCAAAGATAACCAAAGAGATCTTGGCTATGCGCAAGCTATTGGAGGTTGAAGACTTTTTAGGCGCAAAGCAGTTTTGAAGATAATACATTTTCTATATAGTAACTTTACAATAGTAAAGAAATCCTGAGGATATTTCGATCCTCAAGATAGCTTGATTTACCCAGATTATTGTTATATATAAGAGGGTAATAGATCCAAAAAAAAGAAGAAAAAACGCATTCAAGTATTTAGATTCAGAATTGCTTCGCGCAAGCAGTTTTTGTAAATGTTTCACCAACTATGGAATCGATTAAATTTTTGAGTGTTTCTACCATTTCTGTCTTCTTAGTTTCTCGTAGCAGTACTTCTGAAGACCGAGGGCCTAGTTTGAAGGAGCTATTGTCTTGTTCTGTAATTGTATTAATTCAAAGTTTGATTTCTATTTTGTGATTCAGATCTCTTTTACAATAGCCAAGGATAAATGCATAAGTGTGTTAATCATTTTATGATTGTTTGCATATATAAGATAGACATTTCCCTCAAGCATTAATGATTGTCGTTACGATTTCTATTTCTGAAGTTGTTGCTTGACAGTTCCTCACATTTTCATCCGCGTTGTTCCTTTTTCTTAGATTTACGATTGTTGTTCCTTTCAGTTAAAGTTACAATAGTTGTTCCTTTCAGTTAAAGTTACAATAGTTGTTCCTTTCAGTAAAAGTTACATTAGTTGTCCCTTCTGACTAGATTACAATTGTTGTTTCTTTCTGTAGATAGAGTAATTTGTTATTTCCTTTCCATTAATCAAAATTCATAATTGAAAGTTAATTCTGCAAGTCCTCACTTAGATTCAATTACTGCTTTTTAGTTAAGAGAATTCAATAGATTGATTAGTTCATTTCCACTTTATAGCATCTTAGTAATCAGATTTCAATTCCATTAGTTCTTAGAATGTTTGGTGAACGTTTGAGGAACTTGATTGTTGATGAACTCAGATTTAGTTTAGCTACACGATTTCAGGCTACCTACATAGACTTTGTTGATATTCTTGAGATAAAGTATGAATCTCCGGGTTGATAAATTAATGTTAAACTAAGGTTGTTTTTAGGACATCTTTAGACACCAGCAGACTTGAGCAACTTAGGATTATTAGGGTTGGCTAGAGTTAGGGTTAGTGTAGTTAGCATTTCAATTCAAAAGCTTTGAGAGAGTGTTTAGATCAAGTTCTTACTTCAACGTTGGAGGACTTAGATCAATTCCTTAGGGTTTAATGGAGTCATAAATGAAGGATGCAAGAGTTGAAGGGGGTGATATTTTAAAGGACTAGAGGGATAAGTTTTGAAGTGATGCTAAAGCGGGGCTTCAAAATCATAACCTTAGGGGAGAGAGGCTCACTTTGGTGTTGCTAAATCAAGGCCCCGTTCTCTCTCCTCCTTCCTGGCAAACAAATAGCTCAAATGAAATACATAGTCAAGACAAGAGGGCTTAAAGAGGGAAAGTGTTGCTAAGGCAAGGCTCTTTCATCAAACCCTAAAAGAAAATGGCCCTAGGTGTAGATGACCTAGGCCTGGGACGTCCTCTTCCTCTTGAAGTAAAAAACTTACGGCTAGCTAAAGGGAAGAATAAAAAGGAGTGTAGCTATGGCTAGGCTCTCTTCTTCTTCTTCAATGGCTAAAAGCTTTTCTATTAGGGGACATGAGACAAGGACCTACTTGTGTGCTTTTCACCTAGGGTTTTTATTCAGCAAATTATAAATCATGTAAGAAAATAAGACTATAACCATTCAATCAAGAAGTTTTGCAGAAAAATACTTACAATTCATCAAGAAATAATCATGCAAACCCTATTTGTAACACCTTCCTTAAAAAAAAACACCATAGAATGCCAAAAATCTCTTCCTTCAACAAGTGTGCCTTCCTTAAATTAGCTAATAACCCAAATAGGGCACTAAAAATCAGACCTCACTAATGAGTGAGTAAGTTGTGATGATCAAATGAGGATCAAAATCCTCAATATACACTGTATCAATGACCTAATTTTACTTTTTAGGTCATAAAAAGGTCGACAAGGTCATAATGTCAAAATCATACTGTTTTTACATTAAATGCTAAGTAAAAACCCTAATTAAGCAGAAAAGAGAGTAAAATCCCCTTCAAGGGAGGCGCTAGCCCTTTCTAGGGAAAATGAAACATCCAGGAGCAAAACATTAGCCCCCAGAGGCTTCTCCAACATGCCACACATGCCATTGTTGCTCAGTCTACCTCCAAAAGTGTCCATGAAGTTGGATGACATCATGGTGAAGATGGGGACATCCTAAGCCTTCCAAGGCTAGTGTTCCACTAAAAAGGGGTCATTCCCCCTAGTTCTAGTCCTGTCGGAGTGTCTCTAGTGGAACGTCCTCTTCCTCTCAGGTGCAAAACCCCTGATCAAGATATATCATGTCTCTGCCCCCTGATGGGGTCTCAACATCCATTTGGTGGGCTCTTCGGCCCCATGGAGGTCTGAACTGGTCATCTCCCCATGTGTACCAATCCAAATGGTACCTTTTTGTCGGGCATGGTCCTGCACATCAAAAGTTACGTCCTCCATGGGCTCATCAGTCACAGGGATGATAACAATTTCAATCACATCTCATCATCAATATTATTAAACATATGCATAAAACCCCTAATACATCAGTCAATAGCTCAAAGACATTACAAAAACCTGCAATACAAGATTGGAGAAAAGGACAAGGTGTCCTATTGGGGTAGTGTCCATAAGAAAAGGAAATTTTCTAGAAAGATCTCATCCAAGCCATGTAAGTGAGGTGATGTGGTTAGGGGATGTCCAAACATGTGGGTGCAGTGAGGGCCAAGGATGCATAAGTGTTACCTATGGGTGCCTTTGTAGAAGGCAAGTTGCATATGTCATGGATGCATTTTTTCCAAGCCCATTCTTGCCTTTATTCTTTTTATTCTTTTATTTTCCCCCCTTTTTTTTGTTCAAGAACTAACCAGGGGACACTGCCTTGGCATGGTGACCAGAGCTGATAGCGTTACCCACAAGTACTTTCATAGAGATGAGAATGTTGGCTCGTGATGACATCCCCTTTCCCTTGGCCATGCAACCAAAGGTCACTACCCTGGCATGGTAACCAGGTGGTGGCAATGTCATACTGTTAGGTACCCATGGACCTAATACTTTGGCTTGTGATGAGACCCGATAACCTCTGACTAGGTCTTGTTTTTTAATTTTCTGGGTCCCTCTTGTTTCTTGTTGAGAGGCTTTTTACTGCCTTCTTGGGGATCCCTGGGTGAAGCATCTTGAGGTTTTATTTCTAGGCTTTTGTCTTTTACCAGCTGCTTTTACCTTCTGGATCTTTAGCCCCTTCTTCCCACGAGATAAGGTGCAATCCTGCAAATAGGTCAACCCAATGCCCGGACAAGGGGAATGGGATAAATGAGTGGGAGATAAGATCAAACAGTGGTGCTATGATGGGAGAGGACAATGGATTTTCAAAAATTCCCCTAGTGGCAAACCAAGACCTATGAGCACAGGCTTGCTAGGGCACCCTGTCAATTTCCCCAAGCATAGTCAAGTGGGCTAATGTAAGATCCAAGTAGTTTTTAGAGATAAAAGGAATCAAATGCATATATTTAAAGGTTTCAATGATCAAAAGTGACACATACCATGATACCTGGACCAATTACCTCATGGAGTAAGAACCTCTTCTGATACAGGATCAAGCCAACGGTGATGGATGTTGTTGTTGCTGACAAGACAAAGACAATGGAAGAATAAAAGGTGGGCCCTACAGGGCCATTCTCAGGTCAATCCTGCTCTTGGTACTCCATGTCTAGGACCTGTGGGCCTCGAGACATGATCTCCTAGTTATCCCTAAAAAGTGGGGATAACAGGCATGAGCAGTCAATCATCGGAAACATCAACAGAACAACAAGGCAAAAGGTAAAGATTCATACATTGTGCTCCTGATATGTTTACCAAACAAATATCCTGAGCTATGTATTCATTTATGCCATGATAAATATGTTGATGTCATCTGCAACACATACTTTGCAATTGACAAGAATTATCGACGAGCGCAAGTGAGACACCGAACATAGTCCAAGTTCCGCAGATTAAGAGGTATGGTTACAAAACTATGGTTTCCATACTTCATCCAAGTTGTGCGTCTACTTGTACATTTATGCCAGGAAAAAAAGAAAACAAAAAAATAATGCAGACTACCATTCACATTACTTTTCCTATTCAAAAAATGTCACCAGGTCTAAACTTATAACACCCAATATAGTATCAATATAAGGCTTGAACAGTTGTCAAATTGGACAGGTGTTTGTCGGGGACATAATGGTCATGTATAGCACCTACTTGGACAATGTAAACAAAACTAGATGCATTTTGCATGCTGACATGACAGACAAGGAAGCCATGATGACAGTTACATTGACTATCCCAACACAACTTGTCCATAAACATGTAGAAAATATCTTGCCAGGTAATGGGATATCCATTACAAATTTTAATATATTGCCCAAAACAGTATATGACCATGGTGATTGTGATCGGATTATATCATTCAACGAAACAAGTATTATGGAAAAAATTCCCACGATTTGTTCAGAATATCATTTCGTACCGAACACAACAATCAGCCAACTTGCACAGAGCAACGACACTTACCCAATCAGAACCATTGGTGCAGTTGTCACACTCACGAGAAAACTTGGCTCACAACACATTCTCCATATAAAAGATGGAGAGTCAGAGAACGAAAATGCAATTGTACCATTCTCCATATCCAATTTTGTCCTTTACTTTCACATGTCCATGTATCACGGTTATGTTACACAACTATTGCACTATTCCATGTTGCAGCTGCAATTGTTCGACACCTATTCAAATTTGTTTTCCTCAATGGAACAACAATTGCATAAAGGATAATTTCCACTTATGCTCTTCAAAAATATAAAAAAGAAAAGAGATGTTAAAGAAGGGATCTTTCACACAACCCAAGCAACATTTGTAACAGAATTGTGAACATACATAGTACAGGATCTCAAGAAACTAACTAGCTCGACAACTATTGTGCGTATACATCTACAATTCCATCCACACTTTGCTCATAAAAATTGCCTTCACCAATTTTCGACAGCTTTCTTTTGTTGTGAAGTTGTATATTATATTGTTCAATATATTAACTAATGTGCTCGCGTTCCCATGTTGAGGGTGTTTTGGTTGCAGCGAATGCGTATGTGCCAAATGCAACTCTCCTGCTTTAGCCTCTACTTTCATAAATGATGGTATAATTGATTGTCTACGATGCAGTAAAAAATGACCTTACATATATAGACATTGCCTCAATGCTGCCATCCAAACCGTCAACAACACAATCGTACATTGTACAATTAGACAGCCTTTGTTACAAGAGGTGCTTCCTGGGCTAGCAGAATTTCCATATGAAGTATACCTACAAAAAAACGCAAACAATGTCTACATGTTGCGTGACTTTTGGATCCATAGCAAATTTACATTAAATGAGGACAATGCAATACTGCATATTGGTTGAACCAAAAAAAATTAAATTCATATCAAGCGTCAGTAGGAAATGAAACAATCTCATGTGTATCTGTCCATGCTACCCAATGAGGATATCCCACATGTAAGAGAAAACCAATGCCACGTGTGTTTTTTTATATCAAATTGTTTGATACATAGGTCAATGCGTACTGCTCTATGGACCCTTGTGGGATCTCCCTTGGCGCCTTGTGTGTTCATGCATTTCCTTGTGCCTTGACTTTCAATACATTTGGTGTTTACTTGGCTCTTGGTTGTATGCTTGGTTATAGAAAATTAATGATACATTCAAGATCTTAGTGGTTTTTCTATTATCTTAAAGAATATACAGGACCTACTTTGCGTTTTAATGTAATCTATGTGAAGAAAATGTAATATGTGGCTCGTTTTCTCACTTGAAACGAAACAATTTCATGCGTATCTATCCATGCTACCCAATGAGGACATCCCACATGTAAGATAAAACCAATGCCACATGTGCTTTTTTATATCAAATTGTTTGATGCATAGGTCGATGCATACTGCTCTATGGACCCTTGTGGGATCTCCCTAGACGCCTTATATGTTCATGTGTTTCCTTGTGCCTCAACTTTCAAAACATTTGGTGTTCACTTGGCTCTTGGTTGTATGCTTGGTTCTAGGAAATTAATGATACATTCAGGATCTTAGCGGTTTTTCTATGATCTTAAAAAATATACAGGAGATGCTTTGCATTTTAATGTAGGCTCTGTGAAGCAAATGTAATATGTGGCTTGTTTTATCAATTTTACTTTATCGATGAAATTACCAAAATTCATCTTCAGAAATATTTTGAAATAAAAGGATATATATTATGTGAAGTTCAATGGAACTATCATATCAACCACGGAAAATTAAAATTAAAATTCATCATTGTTATACTTACGGTGAAGTTGACAATACAATAATTTTACTTGAACATCCCAAAATTGATTTTCTTGTAGCCTTTTGACGCTTTTCTTATGCAAACACATCCTGGAAAGTATAAGCATGACTCACTTTATCTATTCCTTGATTGAAGAGTATGTTCACTTATTTAATCCACTTCATAGTTGTTGTTAAGACCATCAATGGGGATTTCTTAACAGCAATTCCCGCTTCCGAAAATTGCGATCCCCTTTTTCTTTTCCCTCTGTTGTCCCTTTCTGGTTACTTAGTCATTTTTCGTAAAATGTATAGGTGCTCAGGTTGGGGGATTCACGTGTTCAGATTTCCACCGATGCTTTTATATGAAGAATCCGACCAACCGCTTCCCTGTTCCATATTCAACAACTTTTTGGATAGCGGGTTCCCTAGTAGGCAAGCTCAACATTGAATCTAGGTGGATATTGGTGGCCACCCGCCTTTTCCAACTCGCTCAAAACCGTTTTCTGGCAATTTTGGTAATTTATTATTTTTAGCAGTTTTCACTTCCAGGGCCGTTTTGAGGCCCTAAACAATGTTTTTTTGGGGAAACGGGTTTCGAATATGGAAGTTCCTTCAATATTGCACCTAAAATGAATCTCCTCGATGATACCTTTCCAAGGGCTATCATACGCCTAAAACGGAGATCGTATGCAAAAGTTATGACCCCGAGAAGTTGGTGTACTAACTTACCCAAATGGGGCCCACATGACTTTTGGCACTTCATCTCCTAGGGTTAGGTTTTTGGATGTCTAGGGTTTTTGCAATTCCTGATTATTGTAAAAAAGGTCTTCAGAGCTTCATTGTAATCATCTTCTTGTGAATAAGCGCATATGTCACATCTCTTCTTAGAGATAAGCCACCACCATTCCAGCAAGCTTGTTTCCGCTGCATTTTATAATTTTAGCTTATTTCCTTATTGAATAGAAAACCAATTTTATTGTATCTCTATTATTTTGTGTTAAGCACCTGTTAATAATCTGTAGTCATTTCGTTCTTCTCATAAAATATGGATCAATGGTATCAGAGCAGTTTTCTCCTTGTCGTCTTAATGCATGTCCCCAACGAGGTTGGAGTACAAAGAGTTAGGTCTCAAGTTTGTTTCTCTTGAGGACAAAAGCTCTCGCACGCCCAAGCGACCTCTCATGGTAGGAGAAAAGAAAGATGACGGGACAGGATATCCTTTCAAATTGTTGATTGAGGAATCCCTCGCGCAACAAAGGAACGAGATGATGGATAGTTTCACACAAATCCTTCAGCGACTACCAACAGGCGACACATCTTCTTCGAGCGGAGGCGCCGCCCCCTTCAAGGTACAAATAAAATTCAATATTACTATATTTTAAGGTTAGATAGACGCAAATGTTATAGACAATTGGTTGAATCTACTAGAAGGGTATTTTTCTGTCCATAACTTTTTGAATAGAGAAAATATTACTTTTGCGCTCCTCAAAGTCATTCCCTGTGTCAAATATTGGTGGGAAACCTTCTGTGAGAAAAAGGAAACAAAGGAATCCTCATTATTTACAGTCACAGCCACCTGGGAATCCTTTAGGGATGCTATTAAGGAACAATACTACCCTATCGGAAATGACGACTTGTATACCAAATGGACCACACTGCGGCAAGAAAGAGACCAAGAAGTGCCAGATTTCACAAATATCTTCCATAACTTGCACACCAAGCTGGGTATCAAATATTTGGAGCGACATATGGTACTCAAGTATCATGGTGCTCTGCATAGATACATCTAGACCTAAATGGAATTTATGTACATCTCATCCTTGGACGCAGCCTACCGATATGTCGTCAAAACCAAGCAGAAGCTCAAACAAAAGATGCGGCAATTTGGGCCTGGGAACCCCTCACAAAAAAATCCAAGAAAGGGAGGCCCCAACCCACAAAACAAAGGAAAAATCAAAGATTGACAGTATCAGGACAACCAGTCAAGGCCACAAGCAAAGAAGGACAACAAAAAGACAAAAAAAGATACTAGTAAGTGGTGCAACTTCCATAAGAGCCCTTGGCATAACACTACTGACTGTCGCTCAAAGCAGCCACTGGTGGCCTAAGTGAAAGCCTCTAAATCAGATGTGGGTTTTGACTTTGAGCCTGAACCAGAAAGGGGAAGATGGATCATTAACGCGGAACCCAGTGCCACTGTTGCTACCACCAAGCTCCAGCCTGGTGAACCAGACGAACCAGAAGAAGGAGAGTGCCTCTTTCATTCATGTATGTGGGTAAAAGGCACCCAAATTCACTTCATCGTTGATAGCAATATCCAAAAGAACCACATCTCAGCAGAGGTCATCAAGCGGCTAGCCCTACCGACAATGTCGCACCCACAACCCTACACCATTGGATGGCTCTGCCAAGGAAGCATTCTCCGTGTCAACCAATAGTGTCGACTGTCATACGACATCAAGCCCTTCAAAGATGAGGTATTGTGTGATGTTGCTCCTCTCGAAGTTTGTGATGTTCTTTTGGGCCAACCTTATTTATGGAAATGTCATGTTGTATATGATTCTAGGCCTCGTAGTGTTATTATTACTTTGAACAGAAAATTATACAGGATACCCGAGGCAGTCCCACCTAGTGTTATTTCCTTGATCTCTGCTAAGCAATGCAGGAAGGTCATCTCTCAGATGGGGAAGTTTGTCTTCTTCGTGATTCGCTCTCAGAATAAGCGAAATATCATAGCCACATCCAGGGTCTTTGCGGCTAACCTCTCCACATAGAAGAAGCAAGTAGATAAGATCGTGGAAGAATACTCGGATATCTTCTCCTCACCTATCGGGGTACCTCTGCACTATCAGGTCAAGCACCCCATTGATCTGACCCCCAGTGCATCGCTAGCCAATGGGCCAATCTATTGTTGCTCTCTATTAGATAATAAGGAGATCAACCGAAAGATCCAAGAATTGCTCCACAAGGGGTACATTTGTCCCAACTCATCACCTTGCAGGAGCCCAATCATGCTGGTACAAAAGAAAGATGGAACCTGGTGACTCTGCATTAATTATCAGGCTCTGAATAAAATCACAGTCAGAAACCGGTACCCGATTCCCCGAATCAACGACCTCCTTGATCAACTCACCAGGCCCAAATACTTCAGTAAGATTGATGTAAAGTCTAGCTACCACCAGGTCCTGATAGAACAGACAGATGTATGGAAGACCACCTTCAAGTCAAAGCAAGGCCTTTTTGAATGGTTGGTCATGCCATTTGGTTTGACAAATGCTCCAGCCACTTTCATGAGGAATATGGACGATATCTTGCGACCATTCACCAACACTTTTGTAGTGGTGTATCTGGATGACATTCTCATTTACAGCAAGACTTGGGCCGAACACTTGCAGCATATTCAGCAGGTTCTGCACACCCTATGGTAGCAAAATCTATACGCCAACTTGGGAAAATTCTCCTTTAGCATGGATAAGGTCCATTACCTAGGCTACATCATTGATCAGAATGGCGTACATGTGGATCCAGCCAAGATCCAAGTCATTCGTGACTGGCCAGCCCTAACCACACTCGCTGATATTCAGAGCTTCTTAGGCCTTGCCAATTT
This sequence comes from Picea glauca, assembly GCA_000966675.3. Taxonomy (NCBI): domain Eukaryota; kingdom Viridiplantae; phylum Streptophyta; class Pinopsida; order Pinales; family Pinaceae; genus Picea; species Picea glauca. Next base: position 141,354 of record JZKD02S1137278.1, on the reverse strand, counting down.
CTACCGTAGGTTCGTGTTGGGATTCTCCCATATTACGTGGGCCCTCAATCAAATAACCAGGGGTGGTGGTAAGGAGAAATTTTTGTGGGGCCGGTCCCAACAATAAGCGTTCGATGATTTGAAGCAGCGCTTGTGCTCAGCCCCAGTACTTTCACTACCATACCTAGAGCAGCCCTTTGAGATCAAGACAGATGCTTCAGATTATGTTGTGGGTGTCTTTCTCACTCAGCACGACCACCCTGTGGCCTATCATAGTGAGACACTATCAGATGTTGTACGTAAGTACCCTACTTATGACAAAGAAATGTACTCCATTGTGGAAGCCTGCCGCCAATGGAGACATTACATTCTTGGGAAGGATACAGTCATCCACACTTATCATAAGCCATTGCAGTTCATGCAAACACAAGGAAAATTGCAGAATGGTCGCTATCAAAAGTGGTCCACATACTTGCAGCAATTCCACCTCAACATCAAGTATAAAAGAGGAAGCACCAATCGCATCCCTGATTGCCTTAGCAGACCGCTAGTCACGGAACTCACCATGGTGCTAGACTCTTGCAGCCATGAGACCTCTAGATGGACCCAACTCTATGAGACAGACCCAGACTTCGCCACCACCTACCAAATGTTGGGGGCAAACGCAATTGTCGATAATTTCCATCTTCAAGATGGGTTGTTGTGTCGTCTGGGCCATATCTATGTTCCATCAAGCGAGTGAGCGAAGCTGATCTGGGAATTCCACTACAGTTGGGTGGTAGGACACTTCGATGTCAAAAAGACAGTGGCGATGCTACATAAACATTTATATTGGTCGAAACTTCGACAGGAGATCAGCAAGTATATCAGGTCCTACACTGCCTGCATTATTGTCAAACCGACCACTAAGAAAAAAGGTTTGTACAACCCTCTTCCTACTCCCGAAAGGCCATGGGAATCCATCTCAATGGACTACATGTCAGGCCTCCCGTCCACCAAGAGGGGAAATGATTGTGTTTTTGTGGTTGTTTGTCGCTTTTTTAAGATGGCAATTTGTGTTGCCTGCAAGAAGAACATCACAGTAGAGGCCACTACCAAGCTCTTCTTTGAACGAGTCTGGGTACATTTTGGACTCCCACAAACCATTGTCTTATATCAGAAAATTTGATTTCTCAGCACATTCTGGTCGAGCCTCTGGTCACTGCTAGACACCAATCTCACCAAATCCATGGCCTTCCACCCCCAGACAGATGGCCAACCCGAGGTCGTAAATCGAATGATTGTGCGTATCCTTTGCATGTATAACTTAAAGCACCCTCACACATGGGATGAGAGCCTTCCCTATGTCCAGCATAGTTACAACCGAGCCCTGCATAGCTCAACCGACCACAGCCCCTTTCAGGTGGGGTCAGGATTCCAACCATTGGGTCCCATAGATGTTGCACTTCCCCTTGTGGTCACCTCGACCAACTCATCTCCTGCTCCAGTTGAAGTTGAAAAAGCCACCTGGTTCATTGTGCGGATCTAACACATATGCCAACAAGTTCAGGATATCCCACAGAAGTCCAATGACAAGTACAAACAGTGCCATGATCAACATCGGGTGCCACATAAGTTTCAGGTGGGCAACAAAGTTTGGTTGCACTTGCAGAAAGAACGCCTTACAGGACCCCATCGGAAGATTCGCCCACTCCGTTATGGGTCGTACACCATTACCAAGGTCATGGAGGATAATGATTTTGAGCTCAACATTCCTCCTTTCCTTGGCCTGCACCCAGTGTTCAACATGGATCTCCTTTGCCCTTATTTCCCACCATTATTGGACACCTCAGAAGTAGCAGAACAACTGACACCAACAGAGCTCAACCCTGACTGCATACAACAGGCATCCGATGATCAGATTGTGGACACACAAATCAAGGTCACTTGACAACAAAGGATCCATCTTTATCGAGTCGTCAAAACAGGGAAGCTCCTGCACCAAGGCAAGTGGCTCACCCAGGGCCAAATTCAGTAGAGATTTCCTCATCTGATGGGGAACCTCAACGCAATGGAGACCATTGCTTCCTAAGTAGGGAGGATTTATTCAGGTGGATATCAATGGCCACCCACCTTTTCCAACTGGCTCAAAACAGTTTTCTAGCAATTTTGGTAATTTACTATTTTTAGCAGTTTTCACTTTCAGAGCCATTTTGAGGCCCTAAACGATGTTTTTTTGGGAAAACGAGTTTGAAATATGTAAGTTCCTTAGATATTGCGCCTAAAATGATTCTCCGCAATGATACCTTTCCAACAAGCTATCATACACCTAAAACGGAGATCGTATGCAAAAGTTACGACCCCGAGAAGTTGGTGTACTAACTTACCCAAACGGGGCCCACATGACTTTTGGCCCTTCATCTCCTAGGGTTAGGTTTTTGGATGTCTATGGTTTTTGGCATTCCTATTTATTGTAAAAAGGCCTTTAGAGCCTCATTGTAATCATGTTCTTGCGAATGAGCGCAGCTGTCATATCTCTTCTCAGAGATAAGCCGCCACCATTCCAGTAAGCTTGTTTCCGCTGCATTTTACAGTTTCATCTTATTTCCTTATTGAATAGAAAACCAGTTTTACTGTATCTCTATTATTTTGTGTTAAGAAACTATTAATAATATGTATTCATTTCGTTCTCTCATAAAATTCAGATCAACATTGTGTTTCCATTGTTCTGCCACCTGCAAACAACACCCAAACCTCCTCGATCTACAAATTGACAACCAAATTCCCCTTTCTTTTTCTCCTTTACTTTCCCTTTCTGGTTACTTAGTCATTTTTATGAATATGTCTCATGCTTTTATATACATCACCTGAAGTTCCACGATATACAAATTTACCGCTGAAGTCCATCATTATGCCATGTTCCGTGTTACACATTTTGCAATCAAAAGTTCAGAAACATACAATTTGACCATCGGGCCCTGACATCTCCTGAGTATAACTTGTGGCCCTGTTTTGAAGCTCGTCAATATGCCCTATTCTAAATATGTTGCATGCTTTTATATCACTAGTCTGACTAATCGCTTCCCCATTCCATACTTGGCCACTAATTCCATCGTTGGTTCTCAGCCAGGCTTGCTCAACATTGTGCTTCCATTGTTCCGTGACCTACAAACAACACCTAAAGTTTGGTGACATACAAATTGACTGCCAAAGTCCATCATTATGCCTTGTTCTGTGTTACACATTTTGCAATCAAAAGTTCGGAGACATACAATTTGACCATCGGGCCCTCAAGTCTCCTAAGTATAACTTGTGACCTTGTTTTGGAGCCCGACCGACCGCTTTCCATACTTGGCCATTTCTTGGAATCTCTTTTGCAGGTTGGTGGCTTCACGAAATGTCCAATGCTTAATTGCTCTTCGCCATCCCCACCACCTTCACACTTCTTTCTAGATATGCAATTATTAAGCTTTAATGCTAATATCTCATCCTGCGGGAATCGTTAAGATTGTCATTAATGTTTGAAAGGTTGGAGGAGATATGTCATTAATACGAATTAAACCAAGATTTGCGGAGGGTTGTGTTATCCTTTCTGAGTGCAATCTCTTTCGCCCATCGTTTCATTGGCGGCTTCACGAAATCTCCAATCCTTAATCGCTCTTCGTCGTCACCACCACCTTTTCACTTTTTTCTGAGTATGCAATTAGTAAGATTTAATGGTAACAACTCATTATGCACCATCCGTAGAGATTGTCATTGATCAGTGAAAGGCTTGAGGAGATCTCCCATTGATATGCATTAAACCAAAATTTGTGGAGGGTTATATTATCCCTTTCGAATGTTCATTTCAAACATCATCTGGAGCAAACGGACATTCTCGTTAACTTATGGCAGCAATTTGACAACATTTTTGTCTAGATACGGCAAACACCTTCAGGCATGATGACCAGAAGTTCTAGTGGTCCAGGGTATATTCTTACTACTCATCTCCTTTCACCCAGAAGCAAAAGAGGAGATCGTCCCTTGGTGCATCGAGAGATACATTTCAAGCCAAAGAATTCTAAGGAAACCCCCCCTGCTCAGATAGCCCACCCGCATCCGTTGATGGTCGACACAGAGGTTGATGCGATCGATTTCAAGCCAGAAGAAGATGATCTGATGAACGATGATACAGCGATGGATGATGGCAATGCAGACATTGCTCCCACTCCTGTGCCCAAATTGAAATCAACCATAACGAGGGGCACTTCCTGGCTCGGCGATGGTGGCCTTGACAAGACCAAAGGAAGGGGTTTCAGAAAATAAACCAACGTTGAATGCAATAGCTGCTTTGCAGCTCGAGAGTTTCAGTCTCTCAGCTCGGATGGCGGTCCTCGCCCTCAGAGATGTATCCTTTCCTTTCATTTTTAGGGTTTTTAATTAGGTTTGGATTTGTCCCTAGTGCAGCATGTGTCCCTAAAGTCTTTGACTATAAGGAAATGGTCTCTTGATGCACCCAGAGATATATTTCAAGCCAAAGAATTATTCAATTACAGGACCACTCTCATGTTCTCTAGATATACAACTAACATCTTAGGGGGTGAGGACCAGAACTCCCAGTGGTGCAAGGCATATTCCTACTACTCATCTCCTTCCGCCCAGAACAGAGTAATTTGGACCTCCAGAATTGCTCGTGCACCTTGTCTCCCTGAAGTCTTTACTTGTAAGGAGGGGGTCTCTTGGTCCCCTTCCACCCATCACGAAGTAATTTGGACCTCTCGAATTTCTCGTGCGGGTTTTGTCCCTGAAGTCCTTGATTGTAAGGAGGTGGTCTCTTGGTGTGTCCTCACTTTCAATTTCGGGCTCTTCTTCTTGCCCTGCAACATTTTTTCTCTTCTTCCTCATGGGAAGCTTGTGAGAAATATCAATTTTACCGCGAGGAGGGTTCTTATGTCCTCCTATGTTTGAATAATTTTGGGTTTCTTTCTTACTGGGGTTGGCCATTGGAGCGATGCTACGGGATGTCGTACTCTTGGAAGTGGTAGCCGTCGATTGGAAACTCTTCTCACCGGTCACTTTTTCTTGTTATTTGTACAATTCAGTTGTGCTTTGCGATGTCTCTAGGTCACCATCATTAGGAGCAGGAGTGTTGTTGACCTGTTTCAAGCCAAAGAATTATTCCACTGCGGAACCACTCTCTTGTTTCTTTGTCACCTCAAGTCTTCTTCAAGATATTGAGATTGTGGCAGCTAACATTGACCTTTCGAGGATAAGACTGCAAGGACTTCCTAAAAAAACATGGTAATGAGTTTTGTATGCATCTTCAAGAGCTTGTCAATGGCTCCTGCATGTTGTCGCACTAGAGGAACAACATAGAATTGTATGCATGTTTCATTTTTTTTTGTAACTCTTGTACATGTATTTATGACAAATATGTTCAATGCTTCTTTGCAAAGAACTCAATCCAATGTCTATGAATAAATATGTATTTCCCACTTTTTTTTTATAGATTTACTATTAAAACAATGTCCTTGGAATCTTGGTTTGTGCTTCTTTGTTGGATTTAACACCTCTTCTTGTTTACATGGTTCGATAGTATCGTAATTCTTGAATATTGTATTGGCTCAAGTAATTTGATCTGATATGGAACATTGAACAATTATATGACAATGCATTATGTCGATTCCATCAGGCTTCTATGGAAACATAAATGAATTTCAAACAGTTTCAAACCAACTTTCAATTCTATTCTAATGCAAATAGAACATAACAACATTAATTCACAATGCGGGAGTCGGGGCCCCGCCCAAGAAGTTTTGTTTTCATCTCAACCTTGTTGAGCAAATGATTTCTTATTTCCCTTTCGCTTCCTTGATTCCTTTACTCCAAAAGGAAACATTTTATTTTTTTTCCATCCCCTGGCCTCTATTTGAGCACTTTTACTTTATTAATGAAATTACCAAATTTCTTCTTCGCAAATATTTTAAAAAAAAATTGATATATGGTAGTTGAAGTCAAATGGGGATATGAAATCAACCACAATATTAAAATTCAAGTTCGTCATTGTTATTTCTAGATATGCAATTATTAAGCTTTAATGCTTACAACCCATCATGTAGGAAGTTTAATACTTAAAATAATATGTCAAGTCATTGAAGAATGTATAAAGAACACAATTACTCCCACAAGATGCAACAAAAACAAATCTTCAACAAAGCATTTGCCCACACCCTTTTTAATGGTACAAGCACAATAGAAAACGATAAAATATTGGACTAGAAAATGATGGTTTTGCAACAATGGGGCTGGTTTGAGACCAATTCCCTCTTACGAAAATTGCCCTCCGCTTTTCTATTTTCCCACTCTTTTTTATCCCCTTCTTTTCCCTCTTTTATACTTAACCAAATTCCCCTTTATTTTTCCCCTCTACTTTCTCTTTCAGGTTACTTAGTCGTTTTTTTTTCCGAAAATGTCTAGTTGCGCGGGTTGGAAAACTCACGGGTTCATATTTGCACTCATTCTTTTATATCACGATTCTGACTGATCACTTCCCCATTCCATACCTATCCACTTTTTCGATCGTGGATTCTCAGGCAAGCAGTCTCTAGATTGCACTTCCATTGTTCTGTGACCTACAAACAGTACCCGGACTTCCGCGATATACAAATTGGCTTCTGAACTCCCACATCATCCCCTCTTTCATGTTACACATTTTTCACTCAAAAGTTTCGAGACATACAATTTGACCGTCGGGGCCTCACGTCTCCTCGGGAACCCTTGTCACCCTAGCTTGAAGCCTGTCCAACTGCTTTCCATACTTGGCCATTTCTTGGAATCTCTTTCGTGGATTGTCGTGTTGGCAGGTTCAGGAAATATCCAATTCCTAGTTGTTGTTTCCTGTGTCTGCCACCTTCACACTTCTTTCCAAGTATACAACTTGTTCAGAAACATGCAGAAAAGATCTTGCCAGGTAATGGGATATTTATTACAGATTTGAATGTATTATCCATTATTTTCCCTCTTCTATACTTAACCAAATTCATGTTTCTTTTTCCCCTCTACTTTCTCTTTTTGGTTACTTAGTCGTTTTTTTTCCGAAAATGTCGAACTACGCGGGTTGGCGGACTCACGAGTTCACATTTGCACTCGTGTTTTTATATCGCGACTCTGATCGATCTCTTCCCCATTCCATACCTTGCCACTTTTTCGATCGCGAATTCCCAGTCAGGCGGGCTCTAGATTGCACTTCCATTGTTCTGTGACCTGCAAACAACACCCAAACTTCTGTGATATACAAATTTATTGTCAGACTCCCACATCATCTCATATTCTGTGTTACACATTTTGCACTCAAAATTTCTGAGACATACAATTTGACCGTCGGGGCCTCACGTCTCCTTGGGAACTATTGTCACCCCATTTTGAAGTTTGTTTGTCCACTTTCCATACTTGGCCATTTCTTGAAATCTCTTTCACAGATCGTCAGGTTCATGAAATATTCAATTCCTAATCAATGTTTCCTATGCCTGCCAACTTCACACTTCTTTAATGCTAATAGCTCACCATGTAGGAACCGTAAAGATTGTTATTAATGATTAAAAGCCTCGAGGAGACAGTCACATTAACTATCCCTACACAACTTGTCCAGAAACATGCAGAAAAAATCCTGCCAGGTAATGGGATATCTATTACAAATTTCAATATATTAGCAAAAACAAGTCCGACCGACCATTTCCTTATCCCATACTTATCCACTTTTTCAATTGTGGGTTCCCAGACAGGCGAGCTCAAGATTTCCCTTCCATTGTTATGCATCCTACAAACAACACCCAGAATTCCGCGATATACATGCAAAAAAATCTTTCTAGGTAATGGGATATCTATTACAAATTTCAATATATTAGCGAAAACGAGTCTGACCGACTGTTTCCCTATTCCATACTTAGCCACTTTTTCGATTGCGAGTTCCAGAACATGCAGGCTCAAGATTGCGCTTCCATTGTTCTGCGACCTGCAAACAGTGAAAACGAGTACGATTGACCATTTCCCTATTCCATACTTAGCCACTTTTTCGATTGCAGGTTCCAGGACAGGCGGGCTCAAGATTGCGCTTCCATTGTTCTACACCCTGCAAACAACACCTAGAATTCTGCGATATACATGCAGAAAAGATCTTGCCAGGTAATGGGATATCTATTATAAATTTCAATATATTAGCAAAAACAAGTATGTCTGATCGTTTCCCTATTCCATACTTAGCCACTTTTTCGATTGCGGGTTCCCAGACAGGTGGGCTCAAGATTGCACTTCCATTGTTTCGCGACCTGCAAATAGCACCTAGAATTTCGCGATATACTAACTGACCATTGGACTGCCCCATCATGCCCTCTTTTGTTTTACGCGTTTTTCACTCAAAATTTTTGAGACATACAATTTGACCGTCGGACCCTCACCTCTCTTGAGTATCCCTTGTAACCCTATTTTGAAGCTCGTCCAACCGCTTTTCATACTTGGTCATTCCTTACTTGCTCCTCCCCATCCCCACCACCTTCGCACTTGTTTATAATTAAAAAATGCTTATAAAAACATTAT
>JZKD02S1137278.1:99585-120821 GCA_000966675.3 Picea glauca | reverse complement strand
TGTCAAGGTCGCTTATGAGAAACAAAACATAATTGCTTTGGTTCCTCAACTTTATGGTAGATAGCCTTTAGTCCAAGTTAGGATGGACAATTGTGAGTAGCATGGTCTTCACTACATATTCCACAAACCTCGATCTGATCCAACGAACATTCTTTCCATGGGTGCTTCGTCCTGCACTTTGGGCAAAAGATGGTCAAAGCTCATTTTGTCTCTTCCTTCTTCTTCCTTGTTTGCAATGTATCTAGTTGGGAGCTCAAGGAACTAAGTATATCAGTCTTGAAGTCTTCTAACATGTTACTGATTTCTACCATCATAACTCCACTTCCTGCGGTTTTTCTAGTTCTTGTCAATATATCCCTTGGTCCTCTACTTGTTTTGATGTACCTCTGGAATATTTATGACAAAGTTCTAAGATAATATCATATTCCAATTGAGACATGTCTCCTCCATCCATCAAGTTGAGGAGTTCTATGCAGTCGTCTCAGACTCCTCACGTCGTGTCTCGGGAGCTAAATCTCCTTGTCTTGCCCTCTATAGGTTATAGTTGAATTATTCAACGTAATCTTCAAGGCTCTCATCTTCGTGATGCACCATCCTGAAGACTTCCTCCCTTATTTCCTTATCTTTGCAGTAGTCTTGATATTTTTCAAGAAATTTCTTTGTCATTTAGTCGCATGTGAGAATGTTATCCTTACCAAGACCCATGAACCAACGTAATGCAACATCCTTGAGTGTGGCAGGGAAGAGTTTCAATTTATGGGCATCTGAACATAGTCATATTTTCTGCAAAGTACGTCAAACTCGAAGACGAAGGTGTCAAGATCTTCCTTAGATAATCCATGAAAGTTTGGCAAGGTTGAATGAGGGATGTTGCTCATTTTAGTCCCTTCATTCGATCCTCTGATTGGGAATCTGAAAGTGGAGGTTTCTTCCTTGAAAATTTCGCGTGCCATTTCTCTTCGCGGGTTGTCTATTGTTTCTTTGGGTACTTCAGGAAAGATGAATTCTTCAAAGTGACATTGTTCATTGATCATCCCCTCAGAAGGTGGAACCTTTGTGTGCATAGACCCTTGTACAGTTTCAGATTCCCGAAGGGAGGTCTTGGGCTTTGACAAGAAAACTTGTTGTAGGTGATAAGTAATTTCATTGATTGAGCTCATTTCCCTCTTGTGATTGACCTGCACTATTAGTTTTTTGGGAGTTTTGGATGAACTAATAAATCTGCCTTGTTGATCTCTAACTTTGTTCATAGAAAATATTAGAAAAACATTCTATGAATTGTTGAAAAGATATCATTGCACTCGATCTACTAAAATGAAAATCTACACAACTAGACAACAACTACTTTTGACAGTTCCCTGGCAACGACGCCAAAAATGACGAAATTTTCAATTACTTCATAATCAATTTAGCAAGCAACTAAAGAGTTGTGCATTTAATTATCAATCTGGGGGTCATATCTTACTTGCGAACTGTTATGCACCGTATATGCAAGTGTAGTGTTGTAGTTGCTAAGAAGTTGTAGTACTTCGAATGTCACAAGTCAAGATTTCAAGATACTTAATTAAGTCACCAAGCTATCCTACTTCTCAAATTGCAAGAAAATAAATATCATGTTTGCAGGAAAAGAAAATCACACTTGTAAAAAGTAAATCTCTCTTGTGGAAAGTAAATCACACTGACAAAAAATAAATCACACTTGTCTAAAGGAAATCACACTTGTGGACAGTGAAGTTATGCTAACATCTAATGGTGACTTGCTTAAGTAAAATGATGACCTTGTCTTGTTGTAACAGTTATACGTTTGTACTTCCAATGGTAATTTACAAAACCAATAATAACAATCCCAAGTTGTTGACGAATAAAACTGTCATAAATTTGAAAGAAAACATAATAAAGTAAAGTTGCAAGTGGAGTCGCAACAATGTGAGTTGTAGCATGAAAGTTACAGCAACACGAGTTCCAGTAATGCTTGTGATTACAAACTTACAAAAATCAAATCAACACCGATTTGCAGCTTATGATTATAGAATTCACAACAAAAATGAATTAAATACTGACCACACCTGAATTGCAATTAGTTGTTTATGAAATCTGGGATTGCAGCAATGTAAGAATACAAAATATCTACATAATTAAATGAACAGAAAATGAAATGATAATCCTACTCTTTAATATACAGGGAATACTTGACTAAGGAGGGGACCTTGCCCCCTTAGACAAGGCATTGGGCTATGAAATCAAAATCACACGATCACCAACACATCAACATGTGAACATGAGAAGAACAGAAATTATATTGTAGAACTATGAAAGTTACAATAACAACCAAATGTTATCGCTAGAATAATTATTCTTCTTTAGCTCAAGGGAGCTGGGGTGTTTATATAGTACAACCAATGTCTAAAACAAATCAAAGGGACGGATGGACAACCATGAGAATCGACTATTCATCCGTTTACATTGGTATTGCGAAATTTTAGTAAGGATTGGGCATGTACTAACTCGGATCAGCTAAGCGACAGTTGGTAGTCAAAATGATTTCTCTTTCGGTTGTCCACTGACCTCCTGTCATTTTCCTCTGTGAGGAGCGTTCCCTGGCTGACTGCTATTGTTGACTGCATTTATATTGTTGACTGCTATGCTGGCGGACTTTGCATTTGAAGTTGCAACAATGGTTTCGCACTCAGAATTGCAGCAACAATGTCACGACAATGTTGTCGTACTTGGAGTTGCAGTAGTAGATAGTGCAATTAGAGTTGCAGCAGTTGTATTGTGCTCAGAGTTGCAGCAAGGGAGAGGAATTGCGACCCTGTAAGGAGTTGCAGTGACTATAGGGAAGCCACTATAATTGTTCTTGCATGGCAATGCTAGTGCATGAACATAACAAGTTTCTTAAGAAATGTGTAAAAATAGCATAAAAATGGCATATGGGAAAAGATTCATACCTTGATGAAAAATGCGACAAAAGTGGATAACGAAGCTGTCAAAAAGGGAATGATTAGTGGAAAATGATAAGGAAAAAGGTACTAGACGAGTGCTAAAAGTATGTCAATTTAGGCACCCGTCAAACACCAACAAGAAGTTCTCAAACTATTGAAGGACAACTTGATTACAACACAAAATATGATGAAACAACAAGTTAATTAGCATTCCAACAAAAGGGAATTTGAAGTGGGGTATTGAATATTTTTTAGGCTACAACCATACAAACAGATGTCCCTCAAGCAACAAAAGAAGGACAATAAATTAGCATCCAAGTACTATGGTCCCTAAAGATCTTGCACAAGATTGGAAGTATGGATTACAAATTGGAATTGCCTCCATCTTCATGTGTACATCCAATCTTCCATGTTTCTTGCTTAAAGAAGGTAATCGACGACAAGATCCCAGTGCAAACTATTTCATATTAGAAGTAGAAAAAATCCTTGAAACAAGGATTAAGTATCCGTGAAATTAAACAATTACTAAATATTTCATCAAGTTGAAGAACCTACTAGTAGAAGAGGCAACATGGGAATATAAGTTCTTCATGCAGAAACATTTGCAGCTAATCGAGTGTTGAGGGCAACACTTGTTTGAAGGGGAGGGGCATGTTAAGCCCTAGACAAAGCCCCATGTTAAGCATAAAGCCCTATGTTAAGTCCTAGATATTGAGTTATTACATTTCTATTGTTGTATTAGTGTTTGCACCCAAACTCTTTAATTTAATTGTACCTTTTGTCTCCCATATGTACCAAGGAGACCTATTTTTACAATCATCTCATCTTGTACATTTGTTTTATTGTAAAAGGAGGTTTCCCTCTTGAAAAGGATTATCTTTCATTGTTTATCTAATTCTTAAGGCATGGAGTTACGTCTCTTTCTATTTTTAGGCTATTTGAGTGTTTGTTACTTAACAAGTTGAGTAGGAACCTTGTGACTAATATATGTTGTTATTACTTCAACCTCACCCCAATATATGACAGTCAAGACTAACACGATACAACATTAAATTCATACACTTCACCAATTATTAGTTCTTTTTCTCTACCACTCCATTTAATTGTTGAGCAAAAGGAGTTGTCTTTCATCTAATAAGCTTGGCTTATTTGTACTAGTTGATAAACTCCTTTAACATGAACTCCCCACCATTGTGATTCGTTAGCACCTTCTTATTTTTTCCCTTGGAAATAATGCCTTGGGAAATTCTCTTGCACTTCTCCTCATTTTGAGGATGGTACCTAATGTAAAGTGGGCAGTGTAGATTGAGTGCACCCAAGCCCGTGGGAATTGAATCAGGGACCTGCATAGTGCATCAGATTATTGACAATGTCTTGGCAAGAATGGTACCGAGCAATTGAGCTAACCCTTGGGGCTTTTTTTCCCTGGGAAATAAATCCATAGGAAACTCCCAGGCATTTCCCTCATTCTAAGGATGGTACCTAGTGTAAAGCGAATTACATAGACTTAGTGTGCTTGATCCCATGAGAATCAGAACTAGGGTCTTGCATAGAACATTCGATTATCAACAATGTTCTAGCAACAATGGAACCAACTTGTCAAGTGGTTGTAGCTCAATTAGTTGGGGTGGGGAGTTTTCCCCTCCCCACCCAGGTTCGAGTCTCATCTATGTGACATGTTGCTCTTTGTGAGCCAAAAATTCTTGAAATACTTGACCCTCCTATGTTCTCTGGATTTCAGGGGGGGTTACTGTGGACAAAGCGAGCTTCGTGCTGTCGTGAACCACAATGGAAAAAAAGAAAAAGAAAAAGAAACAATGGAACCAACTTATTGAACTAACCCTTGGGGCTATTTGTTAGCACATTTATGTGTCTTCTAGTCTTCTTTTCAACTACTAGATTAAACTTTTCAAAGTTCCTGTCAGTGAAATTAGGTGTCTAATTTTTGCTACATTTTATTATCAATCTGGGAGCGTAAGCTTGTGAGATGCATCCAAAATATATGCAGGATCGGAGTCTATTATAAGATCTATTCTAATTTGTGAACTAACAAAACAACTTCAAAGTGAATATATATATATTCTTATCCAATCTAGGTTGCCATAGCTTACAAAGGTATAAACTCTGGGTGTGAAATATCACACCTCGAATGGTTCACACAACAATACTCTTTTCACTTGTGGAGATTGATGATTGGAAAAGAAATTTAATCACTCTTGCATTGAATGGAAAATTTCTTTAATTCAAAGCAAACAAAATGAGGAGAATGGATACAAGTTTAATTATCTTGTCAAGCATTCGTTGAAGTCTCAAGGTGTAGAAAACCAAGTTGTAGTGTCTCTTAATCAACTCTTAATGGTTGAAAGAGCTCACAACAATACTCTGCAGACAATCAATCATTACCCACAAGCTAGATAAAACTTGATTTGTAAAGCAAATGTTATTCTAATTAAAGGAAATGATTGTTGAACATAAACAAGAACTAATATACAAATATATGGCAAAAATTGAAAGGAAGAAAAAATATTTAGTAGCAAACTTATGTACAGGAAATCCAAATATGAACACATGAGAAATGGTGCACAAGTCAAAGAATGGGGGCCCTCCAAGCATTGACTTGCACACTAAGAAAACTTCTAACAGTAAAACTTCAAAGCTATTGTCATTAATAATAGAAACCATGTACATAACTTAATTAAAAGTTTGTTGTATGAAGGAAGTTTTTCTCTCCCTTTTTTTCTTTATTTGTATGTGTATTTATACAAAGTAGAAATAAAACTAAAATGCAAATAATCCTCTATGAGCTAACTAAATAACCGATTTAACATTGATCCCCATCAGATCTGACCTCTGTGGCAACCAAAATCGTGCCAAATCGTGGACTATTAAAACTAGGCGGACCATTGTGGCTTAAGTATCATTCCCTTCCTTTGGAGATGTGGTCAAAGAGGGCCCTTTCTTTGATTGGTAATAGGTTGGGGAGGATGCCATATATAGATGAGAAATCTCAATCCTTGGACTAGAATTTTATGGCCAATATTTATGTTGAAATGAACCTAAGATATGGGTTGCTTGAATATATTGATATACATGTGGGGAATTGATCCTATTGACAAGAAATAGACTACTACGTTAAGATTCCCTTTAGGTGCTTTATTTGTCATATGTATAATCATCTTAGGTGTACATGCCCTGAGAATGATATCCTTGATGATAAAGAAGATATTGAAGAGCATTGGATTGCAAGGAACAAGTTATCAACTATTCAGAGGCTGACAAGGAGAAGTTGAAGAGAATCCCACTTCAAATACTATTGATTTTTTTTACAAGACATTACTAGAGCTAAAGAACAATCTACAAGTCTAAAAAAAAGAATAGTAGGGAGGTTGAGACAAAAGAGAAAAGTAGAGTTGCTTAAGGCCATATTGTTTCAACTACCTCTACTCAAAAGAGGCCCTTAATATTTGTGGATGTGATCACCATGAAATATTCCATTAAGAAAAAGAATAAGCCCCCCTTGAAGGATCCTCCCCTAGATAAATTAGACACCATTAATGAACAAGAAGACCTAAATGATGTAGAAATTTATTTTCGAGGGTAAATTTTTCCTCTTAAAATTAAGTCTTCTAGAAAAGAGGGTAAAGATTGTAAACTCATGCAAACTACAAACTCATTAGAATGTAGGATGCAACCTTGGGTGGGGGGGTGGTGGGCGCGGGGAGGGGAAGAACATCCCCAAAAAGAATGAGGTAGAATCCATAGGTAGTATTGGTACCATGTACTCATCAAATGAAGATTTTATCCTTGTTGAAAGTAAAAGCATACCATTCAAGCTTTGCAAAGAAAAAGGGTATATCAATGGAGGTGGAAGACGTAGTTGGAGGTATAGGCATGGACATGTGTGAAGGCTAGGCTAGTCTTGGTATAAAATTCTTACCTTTCCTAAGCAAAGAAACAAGAAGATCGAGAAGTTTCATCGTGCAAATAAATGATTATTCATGGGGCCCATAGAGCAAGCAAGGGTGAAAAATGATTGTGCTCTCCTATAACATAAAATGAACGAGGAGTGCCTAAACTCTCTAAAGATCATTGTAGCAACAAATAATGCATAGGAAATTTTTACTTAAAAAACAATTATGGAGGCTATTGAGGCAAAATATTTGCTAGTGTCTACTCTTCCTAGGTGCATTTTTGAAGCACTTGATGCATAGTGGAAATATGGGGGGTTGATGGTAGAATTGTACAAGACCCTTCAATTCAGGATTGTCTCCTTTTTACATAATGCCATTTTTTTGGATTTGTTCTCTCTGGGTTTAGATTCAAATTTCAATTTTATCGATGTCTATGGACCTTTTCTATCTAGGGAAGGATTCCAAGATTCCTTTTTGGGGAACATTAAATCGAGGAAGGACAATGTGGTCATGGGAGGTGATTTGAATTTCAATTTGGGACAACGTGAGGTGTTGGGGGAAGCTAGAAGGATGGACCCTATGGCTAAATATCTCCTTCAAAATATTGATGATGTGGGTCCATGTGACATAGAGCCCCTGACTTTGAAACCCACCTAGAGAAGTAATAGGGTGAAAAAGCTATCTCTAAGAGACTCAACAAATGCCTTATGGTTGATAATCTAGTATCAAATATGGATATCTTTAGAACTTGGATAGGAGAAGGAGGACCTCTTAACCATGTCCCTGTTTACATACAAGTGGAGGATACTATCCCAAAACCCCGAGGTCATTGTAAGTTCACCTCACACTAGTTGAAGGACCCTAAGTTCAAAGACCTAGTTTGAAATGAATGGAAACATTTTAATAGGAAGTTGGAGGAATGTACAATGTTTCAATCCAATGAAAATCTAATAAGAAACAAAAGGAAAATTGTTGAATGGACAAAGATTAAATTCCACAACACTTAAGAACATATATGTATTTTGGAAGATGATATTGTAAAAATATTCAATTCCAATCTTAATGGCATTTTCAGTGACACGGAGTTAAAGACCTTAGATTTGGAAGAAGGAGGTTGCCAAAAAGTAGTTATTTAATTGGGAAGAAGCCAAATGGAGGCAAAAGAGAAGAGATACTTGGATAGCATTGGGGGATGAAAATACTAGATTCTTTCAGAGCCATGTTAGCATGAGGAAGAATATAAACACCATTTGGAGTATAAAGGATGAAAGAGGGGAACCATTTCATAGCTTTAGGGGGTGGTAGAAGTGGGCAATAATCACTTCAACGATCTTTTTAAGAAGACCCCTTGAGCTAATGTAGCAGATAAATTTTAGATGGAAACTTTCTTCCCTGATTTAGTGGTTCAAGAGCATAATAAGACCCTCATGGAAGACGTCTCCATGGATGAATTACAAGTGGCCACTTAGTCTTTCTAGAAATATAAGAGCCCTAGACCTAATGGATGGTCTATCGAATTATTTGAATATTTTTTTGACTTGTTGGGTAAGGATATTTTAATGGATGTGAAGGAATCTAGGATTTTTAGTAAGGTTGTGGAGACCTTTAACTCTACTTTCCTAGCTATGGTACCAAAGAATTATATCCTTGAATCCTTTAAAGATTTAATGCTTATTTCTCTTTGTAATGTTATGCATGGGATTATTTCTAAGTTCATTGCTAGAAGACTTAAGAATGTGTTATTCCCTACTATCTCAGGTAAGCAATTTGGTTTCTTAGATGGTAAACAAATTCATAAGGTAATTGATATAGCTAAAGAAGGCCTCCACTCTATCAAGGTAAAGAAAAAATCCTCCTTCATTATCAAACTTGACTTATTTAAGGCATGTGATAAAGTTAGTTGGTCAATTCTTAGATTGATGGTGTTACATGTAGGGTTCTCTAGTGAATTTGTTGATTGGTAAGAGGGATGTTACTCTTCCATTACTTTCTCTCATTGATTAATGGCTTAGCTTCTCCTTTTTTCCAACCCACAAGAGGACTAAGGTGGGGTTTACCTCTGACACCCCTCCTCCTTACTCTTATAGCAAAGGGATTAAGTAAATGTCTTGTACATGAAAGATGTTATGGTGGATTGAAAGGCATCCGTTTAGGGACCCATATATCTTTAAATCATTTGATTTTCACTGATGATGTTATATTTTGGGGGGTGGTTGATTGAGGGATGTTAAATCTATTCATCACTCTTTAGAGTTGTATTGTGAAGCCACAAGGGTGGAATTCAACCAATAAAAATCATGCATTATGTTTTATAAAGTTGTTGAAGGAGAACAAAGAACTATTGAAGATTTACTTCTCTTTCAAGAAGGTTATTTTTAGAATGGACTCAAATAACTTGGTTTTCAATTCAAAACAAATGAATATGGTTTCGAATATTATCTTTGGTTATATATAAGAATGAAAAATAGGTTTACAACTTGTTATACCGAATGGGTTTCTATAAGTGGTAGACTTACATTGGTCAAAGTAGTTCTAGAAGTTATTCTTGTCTATTGGAAGATATTGGATTATAACCATTTGAGGCAGCAAAATTTCCCTTCAACAGTAAGGGGTACTCCCTAATCCACTGTCTTAATTAGACTGTGCACCATTTGGTTTAGGAGACCCATCCGAATTCTAGCTTGAATGCCATTACTGGGTTTAAGGGGTGATTGTGTGGTTATGAATGCAATGGGAATGCAAATCCAATCTAAATAAGTGCAGAAATAAAATCTAATCTACCCTATCCTAGCTAGGAGCAACAATAGTAACCAATGAGAAATTATGAATGCAAGTAACTCCTGCAAATGATTTTTCCCATGTTGTTGTTGAGAAGTAACGAGGTTAGACAACACATGCATACAAATAACATAACCAGATTAGTCTAATTCTTGAATTCACATACATAAACAACTCATCATCTCAAGGCAAAGAAGACAAGAAAGAATAAACAAAGTTGTAACAAAGATTTTGATTTGCATAAGAACAATCTATAATCAAAAGGACATTCTTACAACACATGTCAAGAACACACAGTTTGTTGGAATTAGTTTACAGCCTACCACCATCCACAATCATTCTTCTCTCTAACAAAGTGGCCTCAAGGGATTATCAAGATTAATTCTCAAAATAGTTTGTGAATATACAATGCTTCAAGCCCCCTACAAAATGGGCATCTTCTTCTACTTATAGTAGTTTGAGTAATTCTTTTTATTGTCTTCTTGAATTCCATAAGAAGCAACTACAAGTACCTTCAACTTCCCTTTCTCAAATGTTATTGACAGGTGTTAGAATAGGATGAAGCTATGTGCGGTTGGAAAAAAGACAAAACATAAGATGGTTGGGAGTAAATTCAAATTTGTTATTTTGTCTTATTCAAGTGTCTTTGTCCATCGTGTAGGTTGCCCAAATTGCATGTTGGCCTTCAATTGATATGACTTTGTGATATAAGAGTTCTTTTAGAGCAGTTGTGAGTGATGTTGAGTTTTGCATGAGGGTTTTCATGTCTCATGCCAGGTTGGACATGAAATCTTAGATCATTGTTTGAGTCTTGATTAGTCAAACGAGATGCTCCTCCATTAATTGCACTATCACCTTAGTGGTTGTCTAGGCATATTCTATCTCTTGTTCATGTTTTGTTGGATTTCTCTGAAAAATTGCTCCTCTATATTGGTTTTCCCAAGCTCCTCAATGGGAGGTAGATGCCCCTTATACGGCCTTGTGGACCTGTGAACATAGGGCTAGTGACTTATTTGTTTCCTTTTATGCTCTTTCACCATCTTGTTGGTAGTGATCAACTGCAACATAATCAATCCTCCTTTCTCCTTCTGAAGTGATCCATCATTGCATATCATTTCAGGCTTCCTGGATGGAAACAAACTGGACATTCTTGGTTTGAACGAGACTATGTTGGTCCATTATGTGTGTTTCCAGTTTTTGGAAGACATGGAGATAAGTGTACATATCCCTAGCAATCTCCTCGAGCTCTATCCTGGCCTTCTCGACACATCCTTTGAATTTTCTTATACCCCCTACATCCTTCTTTGCATCTCTGAGTTGATCCTCCAACTCTCTAATCCTAGCATCCTTTTCTTCATTTTGGCAAAACAAATTCTTGAGTTTTTGTTATGTTGCCACAGTGAAATTTGTGTCGAAAAATTCTATGGAGAGCGAGTCTTTGCTAACGATTGACAACGGGTTGCCTCCGGTAACTGGGAGATTCTTGTTTTGTTCAAGAAAACGTCATGAAGTAAAAGAGAATTGAATGCACATATTCAAATGCTTTGAGAATCAAAGTGATACATACCATGATACCCGGACTCATTACCTCATGGAGCAAGAGCCATTGCTACTTTAGAAATAGGCTGATGGGATGGATGTTGTTGTTGCTAACAGAATGGACATGTTGAAGAATAAGGATGGGCTCTCCAGGGCCAAGCTCAAGTCAATATGGCTCTCGGTACTCCATGTCTAGGAACTGTGGGCCTCGAGACATACTCTCCTTAGTTATCCCTAGGATAGGGGATAACATCTGGCTCCAACTTGGGGACATGTGCTCACCATAGAGCACATGAGAACCTCATCATCTCTCGTATGACCTGTGATCTGCTAGATCTCAACAGAAACGATCAGTAATCATTTGGGGTGGTGATATCACCCCTGGCTCATATATGATAAAATGAAATACAAGTAAGCAGTCATATATACAAATGGAAATACAACTACTCTAGCATGAAATGAAGATGCTATATATAATGAATACAAAATTCTCTACCCCCTGATGGGGTTTGAGGAGGTGTCCATTAACTGGTAATGGACATCTTCTTCCTTCCAACATGGATAAATAGTAGGCATCATTGACTGACTTCCTTCCGACTCTGAAGGGTCCAAGCCAAAATTGTGCACTCCCTTTGACATTAGTAGGCCCTCCCTTCTTTGTATCCCACATCGAGACTGTATCTCCCTCTTTGTAATCCTTGGTCTTAAATTTGGTTGTTTCTTGTATAACTCAAGTATATTGTCTTGAGGGAGGAGGGTGGGATTATGTTGTGAAGACTTCTTATTGGGATGGTCGGATCAGTATGTCATCTTCTCCTTTCTTTAATAACTTGACAACCCCAACTTATTTGTCCTTATATTTGTCTAAGAGTTGTTGATACTCCTCTTTCTTCGGCCATTGTATTTGATCAAAGTCTTCCTCTGAAGCGAAAGGCAAATCATAATGGGAAAATAGAGGAAGACTTTCTTTGATTGGTTCATGTGTCTCACTAGTTCCAATATCATCATCAATTTATTGCACATGGACCTTGTTCATTGGCTCATTCGGCAAGCGGCTTATTGTTCCATCATTCATACGCACATTAATATAAGTGAGATCTATCTCTAAGGTGCCTCCCATCATTGCAGCAAACTTCCTGGACAGTAGCATTCCCCACACATCTAGGACATCCACCACCACATTATCCATGTGGATCACTCTCTCGGGGTATCTTCCAAGGCATACTTCACATTCTCAAATACCCCATGAGTAGGTATGGCCCTGGACTCAAAACCACACACATTCCTGTAAGGTCGTGTGACCTTTAGGCCTAATTTTTCCATGACCTTAAAAGACATCATGTTAGCACCTGCCCCTGAATCAAGCATACAGTTGTTAAGGCATTTGTTATCAATCAACAAGGTCATGAAGAAAGGTGGATGTCCATCATACTGAACCCTAAAGTGATTTTCTTGTAACATGATAGGAAGGTCCATTGGTCAACTGAACTTTTGAAAAAAAATTCGAACCTTTCCTTTACAAATGGGACTTTGATGACTTCTCTTAATGGAATGGTCACGTGCATTTTTTCTAGTGCACCTTCAAAGTCAAAGTTCAAATCCACTTTGTCATTCTTGGGAGGATTCTTAGGAAGAAGTATGTTCATAGGTGGAGGTCTTGTCTGTTAAATCACAGGATCAGTAGAGAGAGGTTGGTTCATTCTTTTTTTCCTAGTATATATTTGGAATTCTTGCTTCTTCAACTTTTCTCTTGATTCTTGGTCAAGGTTATTTATCACCTCCATCCAAGGCTTCCTAGCTTCTTCCTTTATGCCTTCTTGTTGTTCTTCATGTGTGACATTGAGGAAATATTGAGGATTTTCAATGGTATGGTTAACAATGTTTACTTGGTCATGATCACCATTGTTGAAAGGACACTCATGCTCCCAATGTGACTCTCTGCATTGTAAGAACCAAGGGTGTTCATATACTACACTTACAGGAGCTAAAGTATTGGGAACATCTTGATCATTCTTTGGTCTAAAAACATGATTCCCTTTCTGAAATTTCC
Source organism: Picea glauca (assembly GCA_000966675.3). Taxonomy (NCBI): domain Eukaryota; kingdom Viridiplantae; phylum Streptophyta; class Pinopsida; order Pinales; family Pinaceae; genus Picea; species Picea glauca. The sequence continues at coordinate 107,601 of JZKD02S1137278.1, read as the reverse complement.
CATTGTGAGGAACCCTAGGAGCTTGTTGTTGAGTTCTTTCTAGGTTGACAATCCTATTCATCACTAGTTCTTGGGGTTTTACCATGCCATCTACAGTCAATTGTAGCTTTTCCAAGCTAGCTCTAGTAGGTTCAACATTGTGGACTATCTTAAGTTTAGCATCCATTTTGACTCTTGGGGCTGAGAAAGGCTTGATTGTAGATGATGAAAGGTTGTCTTCAATCCTTGTAGTTACCTCTTGGGCTTCTTGGATTGTTTTAGGGGATTTATCTCTGAGGAGATATCCCAGTTGTCCTGTAAAGGCTTTGGTATAAATAAAGAGAAGGAAACAATCATAAGGATGATGGCTCACTGGGATCTTCTGCATCAAATTTTCAAATTTTTCATGGAATTCTATAACAGTTTCATTCTCTTATTTTACAGATTAATCAGCCTTATCAACAACATGTTGGGGTATTCCTTGACACTCCATCATTTGAGGAATATTTCCTCCAATCTATCCATGGTTTTAATACTAGCATCAAGGAGACCATTGTACCAACGTCTAGTGCCATCATGGAGGGTAGCAGAGATCAATTTCATAGCTAGATCCTCAGCATCATCATTGATAGGATGAAGCTGAAAGAAGGCCCAGAAATTACACGTATGATCCTCAGCACTGACTACATCATTACCAGTGAATTTCGACAACCACTTCTCATACTTAGGGGGGAATTTGCCTAAGGTATCCCAATATACTTGTCATGTCTAACGGTTTGAAGAGCTTGGATGACCATTACTTCTGGTTATTGGCTAAGTTTGGATTAACAGTCTGAATTTTTGCGCTAGACATCAGGTTCAAAGGAATATTTCCTCCAAATAATGATTTTACTACAGGAGAGTTCTGGGGAGGTTTTCTTCTAAAGGACTGAGGAGGATTGGTATACCTCCTTGAGGTTTGTGGAGTTTCCAAATAGTTTTCTTGAAACTATCAAAGGGATGAGGGGATCACCCACGGTGGAGTTGTCAGGTAAGCTTTGCAAAGTAAAGGCTTTTGAGGAAGGGCTTACCGAAAAGTGTCGTCTTTGAGGAGAATTGACTCAGTGTTCCCTGGCAACGGTGCTAAAATGTTATCGCACAATTTGTACTTGCCCAAAAGCTAAAGGCAAGTGAACAATAAATTGGCGTAATAGGAGGTTATCATATCATTATCACCTAAATAAGATACATCTTTCTCTTTAGGGGTAGTAGCCCAGGGGAGACGTCCCCGATGACATGGAGGTTTGAGAAGGCAAAAGTGATAGTATCAAGAAAGTTCTTCCCATATCACAAGTCACACTAATCAAAAATTCCCAAAGGTTTTAATAATATGAAGCAAAGATTTGCTTAAGTGTACTTGGCCAGAACAAGACAACAAGAAAACACAATTTGCAAGTAACAATTGATATTAGTGCTTCGTAAAACCTTGGACTTTCAATAAAAGAAATAAGCTGATATAAAATATGAAGCAACAAAAATTTATAACAGCAATGTATGTATAATGATAGCTTCACAATTATGCCTTAAACAAGCTTCAATAATGACCCAAAATGATAACCTTAAATTGGCAATATGCTAGTATTTGTTAGAAGCAAAGAAGGCAATGTAAAATCAACTTTAACACTTGATTTTGAGAGCTTTTACTGCTTTCATATATGGTTGTAGATTTATTTTTTAACAGTGACAACAATGTCAGTAAGTTAGTCTAATATAAGGTTAGGAACGGTTAGCAAAGAGCTTGAAGTAGATGGTTTATAGGTTGTTTTCATCGATCAATCAAATGTAAGGTATAAACTAGTGCCTTTAGGGTTAATGGAGTCACTTTTGTAGCAGAAATCTTGAGGGAAATGAATGATAATAAGTGAACTAAAGACAAGAGGGAGGATGGTTGAGGTGTTGGTAACCCAAGGCCTCAATCATCTAAAACCCTAGAAGGAAAACGACTACTAGGAAGTAGCTAACCCTAGGCCCTAGTTGTTTTCCTTATTCTTTAGGTCAAGCTTGAGATAAATAAAAGCTTAATGAAGAAAAAGTACTAGAGTGCTACTAAGGTGGGGCTTTAACACTATAACACACCCACTATAGGAACTAATATTTTTCGGCTTTTTCCTTCTTTTCACTGAGGAACATAATCCCTGAATTCATATGGGGCCTGATGCAGACCCTACCATCCCTTATCCTTACCCATGTGATCGTTGGCTATGACCACAGGCCTTACCAGAGAGGTGCTCCTGGCTTTTGTGATTCGGGAAATCGCGATGCATGTGTTCCCCTGCTCTGTTGTTTCTCGAAGTGTCGAAATCTGAAAGGAACCAACCGTTTGTCTTTTTTTTTTTACGTAAACGGGTATGGTTTATATTAGAGGGGTGGCAAAGCCATAGATTCAATTACAAAATGGCCCCAAGTGTCTTCGGGCCTACATTCCTGATTACATTCTACTTTGAATCTATTCCTATGAACTGACTTAGCTCCCTTACTGCTTAGCATGTTGCTTATTTAAAGCCTCGGCTGAAACAAAATGCCAGAGTGCTTGTAGAGCCTGCTTACAATTACTTTTACAACAAGAGATTACTTCTTTTCCTCCTGGCTCCAGTTGTTGTTCAGTTGGGCCATCTTAGCCTCCAGTTGTTCCATCCTCTCATCAAATTCTTGTTGTGGGTTCTTCATCTCTTTGTGGAGCTTGTCCAGCTCCTCAGCAAACCCAATTTTGGTCATGGTGATGTCAGATTCAAGTTGTTCCAGCCTGCGTCTAGCCTCCACGTCCAAGTTCTCTAAAAAATCTAACTGGTGCTGGAGAAGCTGCTGCAAATTTGCTAGAGCTTTGTCCATCTCCTTCAGACGCTCCTCTGTGCTCAGCTTCCCTTTTGATGAAGACACCATCTCTCTTCGAGCTCTCACCACGCGCGTCCTTCTTTGCTTACTCTGTTGCTTCACCCTCTCTATATTCCTTAACATCTTGCAGACCTTTTCTTGAGATAGAATGAGAGGGGATCGAGCTCCTTTTATTTCTGTCTCCTGCGTTTTCATCATTGTCTTTGGATTCTGGCCGTGATCGCGTGGATATTTTGTCTCCACCAGATCAGAGGCCCCATTCCTCTTGGTACTTATCCTGGCATTCCGCCCAACCAAAGCTTCTGTTTCTGTCTGCCTGTGCGATTTGCCCGAATCCTTTGCTCCTGCGCGCACTAGCATTTGGAAGAGTGCCCATGGACTGCGTGGGTTCATGGGATCTCAACAATTTCCATGATGCCATTCACTGACAGCACCCCAACATCCAATAACACGCCTTTGTTGGCTTCTTTATCAGCACTACAGTTTAAATCCCTTAACACGTGATAGAATTGATAGGAATTCAAATTCCTTAAAAGAAGGCGAATTTTATCAAGGAGATTGTTGAGCTTGATGCTTTGAGTTGTGGAGCACTTGATCATAGCATGTATAATTATTCTGGAATCACCTATGATTGCCAAGTCCTGGGTTCTGAGTTTAACTGCTAGTTGCAAACCTTGCCAGAGAGCCAAGGCCTCAGCTCTGTTGTTGGACTCTATACCGAGTCCAAGAGCATATTGCGTTGCTATGTCTTTTTTGGGATCCTCAATGAAGCCCCCTCCTCCGGCCTGGCCTGGGTTCCCTTTCGAGGCCCCATCAAAGTAGAGGATAGGCGTTTTAATTTTGCTTTTCCAGTTGTCAAATTCCTTTCCACTTTTCCTGATCTCCCAGCTTTCTTGCCTTGGTTGACTTCCTTGTTGGCTTTCTAATCCTTGTATATTGAACTGGGCTATCCAACTCCCTTGTTCTTCATCCAATTTATGTAGCTTTACTGTGGAACAGAGGTGAGCGGTTGATTCCCCCAGCATAGCTTGAATTATATTAGTAGTTCTGACTTCACTTAATTGGTTGTCTCTAAAAATTCTATGATTTCTCTCTAACCAGAGATTCCATAGAACAAACTTTGGAAGTAATCCCCATATCAAGAGAGTTTGGTTTCTTTTCTTGTCGGCAAAGGGGAACATGGATTCCCATTGGAGGAGTAGGCTTATTACATCAGGCGGGAAGTTGGTGGCTGGATGGGAGCATGTTACCTTCATCCAGACTTCTTTTGAATAGTTGCAGTTTAGGAGAAGGTGGTCAGTTGTTTCTTCTTCGTGGAGGAAAAGAGGGCATATAAAGGGTCCTTCCCAGCCCCTTCTTCGGAGATTCTCCCCCATTGGGATACTCTTGTGCGCCAAGGTCCAACTGAAGAGGTCAATTTTTGGGAGGGACCGATATTTCCAGACTGCTTTCCAAAGTGCTGGATTTGGTGTTGCAGTGGGGACAGAGTTGAAGAGGTGGTAACCCTCTGCTGTGGTGTAAGCCCTAGCATTCCTGCCCCATCCTCGCTCATCTTTACCTGTCTTTTTTAGAGGGGCTTTCCCTTGGAGACACTTCTTGAGAGCATCCCATTGACTGTCTAGAAAATCTGGCCTATTTGGGACTGCCCACCCTTGCCAGGGGTGAGGCCTTTCTTCTCCCCATACTGAGATGTCTGAGAGTGTTAAGATATTTTGACTGTCCATCCATCTTTTGAGGCCTTGTAAATCCTGGCGTTGATCTAGCAAAGGGTTGCCCATTATTGAGTCTATCCAAATTCTTATTTTCCTGCCATTTTTCGGCACCCAGGTTAGATGGGGGATGAAGAGAGGGAACGCTTTTTTGCATAGCGCGAAGATGGGAGAACTTTTCAACTCCTTACATGGGAGCTCTAAGCTTCCGTCCCGAGACCCTCGAAAGTATTTCCTCCAAAGATCTCGCTTACTCCAAGTGGCTTTGTCGGTGACCATTTTCCAGAGAAGCTTTGCCCCTAAGGCCATATTTTGAGTCCTTGTATTTTTAAAATTGAGACCTCCTTCCATGTAGGATTTTGTGGCTTTTTCCCAACTAACCAGGTGCAATTTCTTCTTTTTCTGCCTTCCTCCTTCCCACAAGAAACGTATCTGAAATGCCTCAAGGTTTTGGATGACGGTGGCTGGAGCTAACAATAGCGAGCATTGATAGATGGGGAGGCTAGCCACTACAGCCTTTATCAGGACTGTCTTCAATGCTAAGTTCAGCCAGTTGGCCCCCCAAGAAGTGAATTTATTCTTAAGTTTTTCTGCAAGATGGCTCCAGTGGGAAACTCTTGGGGCATACTTAAAGATTGGAACTCCCAGGTACTTAAAGGCCTCCCAGTTTGTGTGCCCCTCCATCCCTAGAACTCTTGTAATTTTCAGCATTTCATTGGGAGTGATGTTCCAGCCATAAATGTTAGTTTTAGTCTGATTTATTTCGCTGCCAGGGGCTGCTGCATAGGCGTCCAGCTCTTCCTTGAATTTTTTTGCTATGATTGGGCTTGCTCAACCCAGCAGCAGCGTATCATCCGCAAATTGTGCATGGTTGATGTCTTTCACCCCTTGTGCTATTCTTAAACCATGAAGATCTTTATTAATTTGGGAGTTTTCCAATTGATAGTTGAGTACTGAAGCTTGAAGTGCGTAGAGAAATGGCGACAGAGGGCAGCCTTGCCTTAGACCCCTGGAGGCTTTGAAGAAGGTAGTTACCTTCCCATTCACCAGGGAGGCTATCCAAGGAGATCCTATGCAGGCTTTTATCCAGCTTATAAAATGTAAATCGAACCCAAACTTACTCATAACTTCAAATAGAAATTCATGTTTGACTCTATCAAATGCATTAGCGAGATCTAGTTTAATGACCATACCTTTTTCTTTCCTTAGAACGCTGGAGTGAATTGCTTCTTGAACTAGGATGATGTTGTCGGCGATGTGCCTCCCTTGGACAAAGCCTCCTTGATTTACAGGAACGATGAGTGGGAGAGCTTCCTTGAGGCGGTTGGCTATTACTTTGGCAAGGATTTTATAGCCTGTGTTGCATAAAGAGATTGGTCTGAACCTATTGAAGGAAATCACTCCTTTTTCTTTCGGGATGAGTGCCAGAAAGGAAGAGTTGGTGCTTCCTCCCAGCTTGCTGGCCTGCTGTGACTTCTGGATCATTTTGGTTAGGTCCTTTTTGATGATTTCCCAGCACTTCTAGTAGAATCTGGCAGTGAACCCGTCCGGTCCCGGAGCTTTGTCTGGGTTCATCTGGTCAAGGGCCTCCTTTATTTCTTGTTGTGATACCTCTCTTGTCAGCTTGTTGTTGATGTCTTCATTTATTAGCTTTGGAATAAGCATGAAGGGGTATCCTTGCTGGTCCAAAGCCACGTCCTTTGGGTCTATGTAAAGCTTCTCAAAAGTTTCATAAGTTGCTTGTTTAATGCCATCTGGATCTGCAATTGTTTTATCCTGAACCTGAACTTCCGTCACTGCCTTGTATTATTTCCTTGCTTCCGCTTGTTTGTGAAAGTAGGTTGTGTTGCGGTCTCCTTCTTTCAGCCATAAGCTTCTCAACTTCTGCCTCCAATAGTTTTCCTCCATTCTACAGGCTTGGTGCCATTGCCTTTGAAGGCTGTCCTCTTTTTGCAACATTTCTGGGGTGATCTCCTTCTGTTCCATTGCTAGCTAATGAGCCTCGAGATGGCTTTGGGCTGCTTGGCGCATTGCTATTGGGCTCGCTTGGCTCTTGGCCCATGACTTCAGAGCATATTTCAGCCTTTTAATTTTTTCCTCCCACACGTAGGATGCTGAGCCTTGAACTGTAGTGGCCCATACTTTGGTTACTAGCTCTATGAACCCTTTATCATTTATATAGTTTGGGCTGAATCTGAAGGGGATGGGCCCTCTGACTTGGTTTTTTTTTATTTCTAACCGTATTGGTTTGTGATCAGAAGCACTGTGGGCCAGAATTTCATCATTTACTTCGAGTCCTAGCAGCAAGAGGGAGCTTTGTACGAGGAATCTGTCTAGTCTGGCAGCGATGTGCCCAAGACCAATTCTCTTATTGGTCCACGTGTAGCGACCTTTGACTGTTTTAATATCAAGAAGGTCCCATGCGGAGGCTAAGTCCTCTACCCATTCTCTGGTCGGGTCTCTCACTATCGAGCCGCCCCTCTTCTCGTCCTGGGCTAGAGTTACATTTAGATCTCCTTCGAAGATGATATTGGTGAGATTGTTTTGCTAGAGGTAGGCCTGCAGGGATTCCCAACAGTGTTTTTTTTCCCCCAATAGTTGTGGAGCATAAATATTAAAGATGCTTACCTGACAGCCCGTGTCTTTGTGGAGAAATCTGGTGTGAATCCAAGGCATGCAGATGTCAGAGCTGAGCATGTCTATTTTGGAGGCGTCCCACATTGTGCAAAGCCCTCCTGAGGCACCCCTAGCATTTTTGGCAACTCCGAGGCTTCCTTTCCAAACATTTGACAGGGTTTTGAGCGCATCTTACTGGCTCATTTTAGTCTCCTGGAGCAATAGGATACTTGCTTTCGAGGTTTTGAGAATATCTTTTAACGCTTCTTCCTTCTTTTAGTTGCCCATTCCCCTACAGTTCCAGGAGGTTGTGATCATTATAAACCTTGGGGGGGGGGAGTGGCCTCCTTGGGAGGCTTTGGCCTACTTCTGCGTGTTATGAACAGTCATCGCTTGTTTGATGGTGGATTGTGACCCATTGAGCACATCTTTATAGGCTTCCTGGTTCCTTTCAGCATTTTTTTATTTCTGGCCTCTTCCCTTTTTCTTTGGGGTGGCCCAAACCTCATTTGCTTCATCTGATTCACTGCCTATTGAGATCTCCCCTTCCTCTATGTTCTGACTATCTTCCTGCTTCTGGGGGGATTTATTTTGCATCCCTGCTTCTTCTGTTGGCGTGTTCCCCTTGTCTTCAGGGTTCTGATCTTTCTCTCCTCCCTCTTGAACTTCTTTATTTGGATCTTGTTCTCTTTCCTCCATTCCTTTGGCTAAGATTTTGAAGTTGTTCTCCTTTCCTATGGTTTCCGTGGGTTTGGTTTTATGTGGTTCTGTCTGCTCATTCCTTTGGCCTCTGGCTCTTAATCTCCCTTTCCAGGCTTGCTGCCAACCTTCGTCCCCTTCT